>OX632368.1:5614934-5782434 GCA_951751655.1 Ophion costatus
ATGTCAAGTTTGAATTACTAACCGACATCGACATGGTTTTATTCGTTGAGCGGGGTATACGCGGTGGTCTCAGTCAATGCTCAAAGCGATATGCACGCGCTAATAACAAGTACATGGAGTAGTTTGATCCATCGAAAGCATCGTCATACTTGATGTATTTTGACGTCAACAATCTGTATGGATGGGCAATGTGTCAACCTTTGCCATACGGAGATTTTCGATGGGTCAACGACGTGTCCATGTTTGATCCATCTTCCATCGCGCTAGATTCACCGACAGGCTACATCCTTGAAGTCGACTTGAAATATCCACAATCTCTACATGATGCGCACAAAGACCTGCCGTTTTGTCCAATACATGAAAAACCGCCGGGTAAGCAGGGGGAAAAGCTGTTAGCAACCGTCTGTGATAAAAAACGCCACATCATTCACTATCGAAATTTACAGCAGTGCTTACGGCATGGACTTTGCCTTACGAAAATCCATAGGGTATTGCAATTCACACAATCCCCATGGCTACGTTCATATATCGAGTTAAATACGCAATTTCGAACGCTAGCCATAAACGATTTTGAAAATAATTTATTCAAATTAATGAACAATGCGGTGTTTGGCAAAACGATGAAGAATGTGCGCAATCATGTAGATGTAAAGCTTTTGACGAAATGGGAGGGC
The DNA here is from genome assembly GCA_951751655.1 of Ophion costatus. Taxonomy (NCBI): domain Eukaryota; kingdom Metazoa; phylum Arthropoda; class Insecta; order Hymenoptera; family Ichneumonidae; genus Ophion; species Ophion costatus. The sequence continues at coordinate 5,615,609 of OX632368.1, forward strand.
AGATATCGTGCAGAGGCGACGATTGCGAAGCCAAACTTCCACAGCCGAAGTGTTTTTTCGAAAAACCTTATTGCTGTAGAATTGCGCAATCTCGAGTTGAAATTCAACAAGCCGATATATGTGGATATGTGCATACTCGACATATCCAAAACGTGCTTGTATGGATTTCATCACGAGTATATGGTACCTCTGTATCGGGATAAGTGTAAAATAATGTATACCGATAAGGATAGTCTCATATATAACATTGAGAGCGATGATATGTACATGGACATGAAGCGCGACATTGTAAAATTCGATACGAGCGATTATCCGGTGGACAATAGGTTTGGTATGCCGCTTGTCAACAAGAAGGTACCCGGTCTCATGAAAGACGAATGTAATGGTGCAATTATGACCGAGTTCATTGGACTTCGATCGAAAATGTATGCGACACGTGTTGAGGGTAAGGACACTAAAAAAGTCAAAGGTGTCAAGAGCAGGGTTGTGGCTAGGACAATCACGTTTGACGATTATGCCCGATGCTTGAAGGAAGACATTGAAATGATGCGCAGGTAAACGTGTATTCGACCGAAGTTGTACAAGGTCTACACCATTCGTGAGACGAAAATCGCTCTAAGTCCTCATGATGATAAGCGGTATATCATACCTGGGACCTCTGAGACCCTACCATGGGGGCATTACAGCATACCGTTGTAAAAAACTATCATGCATATAAACTCGATGTAAAATTGTATACATTTTTGTAAATACTTGATGTATAAAACTTGTGAAAATTGCGTATGTTTTTGTAAATATTAACTCGATGTAAAACTTGTTTGTTGTAAATATTTGATTTTTTAAAATTGGACTTTTGTAAGTAAAGGGAACGGCTTTTGTAATCCATGTGTACCCATTATTTCCCGCATACACTGTTCGAGAGTGGGGGGGAAGAAGGGATTGGAGGGAGAGAAAACGCCTGCTGTGGCGCACCACGTTGACGGGTAGAAAGAGAGTCATAAAAGTCTAAATGTTTTTGGCCTCTTTTATTGACGACTACAAATCAGATTTACTTATCCAGCTATTGTGGGCATTGTCGAAACCCAGCCATTTTACAAACATTCGATGACCGCGCTTCTTTAAAAAATTTTCTATGAGATAGATATCGGGGTACTTGACACGGAGAAGCCCTTGTTCGTAGAAACCACCGGCAATGGGTTCATCTTTATGGTCCTTCAAACCATACGTCACTGGATGCGTTTTCTTCACACGAGATACCGTAAATGTTTCCGTTGTCCAATTTGGCGTGTAACCCTTTTCGAAAACACTCTTGAATTTGCTGATTCTCACTTTATCGCCAATGGTGAATTTCAGTGGTGTTTTTATTGGCGGCTGAGTCTTATTGACAACTTGCCGCAATATTTTCTTCTCAGTCTCCGCGTTGACATTTCTCGGTTTCATCTTGATGGTACGGTGTACGGAATCATTATATTCAGCTATTAGATTATCAAGAATATCGATCCACTTATAATTACCACGAAGACTAAATTGCATCCACGTCTTATTTTTCAATGTACGATTGAAACGCTCGCAAATAGATGCCTTCAAGTTGCTATATGTTGAATACATGTGAATATTGTACTTTTTCATTAGGGATTTAAAGTGACAATTGTAAAATTCTTTTCCCTCGTCGACGTGCAAGTGCTGCGGTATGCGTCCCTTAACGAGTATCGACTTCATTGCGGCTGCTGCATCTTTACCACACTTACTCAGCATTGGTACGGCCCAGGCGAATTTTGAGAAAGTATCGATGACGGTGAGGAGGAATTTATGTTTGATGTTTTGATGTGCGTACGATGACATATCGAGGAGATCAGCTTGCCAGGTCTCATCCAAGCCACGGATGTCCACATGTCGACGCGGATAGTTTCGTCGAGCAGGGTTATGTAGCTCCAGCACGAGAGCGCTCTTTTTCTCGTTCATTTTCTAATGCACTCAGTCGCGCATCCAGTACAGCAATGGTCCGTGAATTACGAATCACCAAATCTTGTAGAATTTTTACATTGGCCTCGAGTGTCTTTGCAATATCTCTTATCGTAGCTTCGAGTCCATTAGCCAGCAGCTGATTACTCTCGTTCATTTCTTTGCGAATGTTCTTAATGATAGTTCGGGATCTTTTGTGTAAAGTATTTAGAGTGATGGCGTCGTCTTCCCCTTCCGGATTGGCAATGTTACACAATCGTTTCTGCCCCACGTGATAATGACCATCTGCGGTGGTTTTAAACCCAATCCCAGGTCGGCCTGGAGGACCTTGCTTACTGAGGAGTACACTGTAACGCAATTGGCGTCCAAACACATCGACACTCATGATGAGAATGCATAAATTTTCCGACGCCGAGTTAATAAATTATTTCAGCTTCACGCAATTTCTCGATAATCGATATAATTTCATTCGCATAGGCCGAACTTCCGGCTGCTTGTGATGCCAGAAGTAGACGAAGACGGTCTACCAGCTCATTGGGATTGTCCCAATATACATAGTCCAATTGAGCTTTTTTTCTAGCCAGCTTATACGTTGGCATACCCTTTCCCACGTGGTGATCGGCTATATTTGCAATATAAGTGTTGAATTTGTGACAGGTAATACGTCGTATAGCCGCACTAGGCTTATAAAATTTTTTGTGAGCATTCGTCGCAATGACAATTTTTTTATAGTTTTTCAAATCGTCTGGTGTGAGAGTTTCGATATTGGGCACTTTTTCAAACAGCAGTTCAGTTAATCCAACAGTTTTCGCATAATTCACATTTCCCACACGAATATGTTGTGAGTCGAAATTTATCGGAGAATCACCAATCATTTATCGGATGTTTGAGAGATTCCGCACACCATATGATACATCCAGGCTTGCTTTTCTATTTGTTTGTATCAGCAGGAGATATTCGCTGATCCGCTCATCGACATTTTGCGAGTCATCATCATCATCCTCAAATATCAATTTGAAAGAATCTTGTGTTTCACTCTTGAAGGAATCGTGTGTCTCGTTCTTCAATTCATGTTTCGCACTATTTATCGCATCTCCTTCTTTATCGTCGGCTTTTTCATCTTTGATTTCCTCCTTCACCGGCTCACCGTGTTTGTACGACACCAATTTCTCCAATGGTCTAACTATAGGCTTGAAGACATCGCGCATTCTCTGCTCATCACTCTCTTTGCCAATTTTCATCATTCGATGCTTTCGTCTGATTGCATCGCTCGCCCTGGCAAGTTCGCGCAAGACATCCTTTTCACGCAATAATTGTTCGCTCTTCATGTTGTCACCGCCAAGGCGGGCACAATACTGTCTCTTCAACCACCCGTGATGAGGCATTTATCAATGCTTAGAAAATAATCAAAACCTTGTCTGTATCGACCCGCATTAATATCGCTATCCTTGTCAATCGTGATAAATGCATACTTGTTGGAATTCCAGCATTTCATGCACATGTTTTTGAAGCATGTATAAGTCATATCCGTATTAACGTGATCGTTGTACACGTGTTTGAGATTCATATCATCTTGCTTGAAAAGCACCACGAAATTTGCATTATCCCTCACGAGATGTTTGGGGATACGAGTGTACGTCTGACAAAGATAAAAACTGTCTACAATCTCGTGTCTTCCCATGGAAAAGAATGCTCTAACATTATCCTGCTTTTCGCACGCAATATCATCAAAGATGAATATAGAATGGGACCGTGCATCACTTGGTGCAATCACTTGTCCATGCTCATTGAATGGATTATATGTAACTCCATGCACAGGTTCAAGTAATTGTTCGAGCAACTTGTACTTTGGTTGCTTCAGCGACTTGGAATACAAATAAATGTTCTCAAATCTCAAGCCATAGGGATGGATGATGAGAGTGAGCAAAACATTGGTTTTTCCACAATTTGATGGACCACAAAACACCGCACGTATGCTATCCGGCAATAACTGTCCATGACGCTTTTGTCTCTTCTCCCGGCCATCTTCGACAAATTCATCGAAATTTATCACGGGAAGGCTACCTCCGTGTGTTTGCTTCTTGGATGCCATTTCGCACAGGACTAACGGGAAAATCATATAAATAGTATTTTTATAAGGATTCGCCGTCAGTCGAGTATTGTCTTTAGACATGATCGTTCATAGCGGTAAAGGTGTCGTCAATCGCCTAATCAACAAACTACCCGTTGAATTGCATCTGCCTGGTTATCAATATTGCGGACCAGGCACAAAGTTGGCCAAGCGTCTTGCTCGTGGTGATCCAGGCATTAATCCATTGGATGCAGCTTGCAAACAACACGATATTGCATATTCGAAAAATCCGGATAATCTTGAAGCGAGACATTTGGCGGATAAAGTGTTGGCTGAACAGGCTTGGCAACATGTTAGTGCGCGAGACGCTAGTATCGGTGAAAAAGCCAGTGCTTGGGGCGTGGCAAATATTATGAAGACAAAGAGAAAATTTGGTATGGGGATAAAGGCCCGCAAGGGTGGCGTTTGTTTGAAAAAAATAATTGGCGCTGCGAAGAAGACAATGATTTAAAGTGATGATCCACATAAGATTATTAAATCAGCTCTAAAGGGTGCTCGTGCAGCTGTAAAGATGCAAGGTGGTAAAGTACGCACACCTCGAGTTCTACGTGTACCCCATAAAATTGGTGGTTTATTACCGGTCCTCGTGCCTATTTTTGCGGGTCTTAGCGCTGCGGGTGCTTTGTCAGGTGGTGCGGCGAGCATAGCTAAAGCGGTAAATGCTGCTCAAGCAGCTAAACGTGAATTGGATGAAAGTAAGCGCCATAATCGAACAATTGAAGCGATCGCATTGGGAAAGGGCTTACATGTGAAACCATATAAGCAGGGATTGGGTCTTCATATTAAGCCAAAAAACTAGAAGTTACGCTACCTCACCGACCTCTCACCGACATCGATCTTCTCAAATATGCGAAAATCCTAAAAATTTCACATTTTCGTGGAGTTTACATGCGCGATACATTGCCAGCAAACGGGCCCCTCAAATGTGAAGCAGAAATCGTAAATTTGGATGAAAATGTCGGTCCTGGAACACACTGGGTCGCTTACAAAAAGACTGGATGGAAAGTCATGAACTTTGATAGTTTCGGCAACCTTCCACCACCATCTGAACTTATGACATATTTTCGTGTTGGTAGCGTAAATTATAATTATACTGGATATCAGGAGTATGATACGATTGAATGTGGACATTTGTGTCTCAAATTTCTTTGTCAACAATTACAGCACAATGACAAATAATGACGTGGAGATTTCAGTTGATAATTTACCAGCATCATGGATGAAAGTTTAACATTGACCATATCTGGCTCATCATCCATACTCGAGGTGCAATACTTTCCCCCCATCGAACTCTCGCCTCACAAAAATTATGCTCTCGGTCTCGTGGAATTGTTGACTTTCAACTCTATTCCCAATATGGACGATGGTCACGATAAACTTTACGTGGGAGAAGAGGTGTTGACGATACCTACGGGTAGTTTTGAAATAGAGGATATCGAGACGTTTGCACAAGCAGAGCTCTCGCGTAAGAACATCAGCATCAGCATTAAACCCAATAATAATACGCTACGCAGTGAGATCGAGTGTGATCATGATGTAAATTTTGAGCCGACAGATTCTATTGGACATCTACTAGGCTTCACCGCACGCAAATTGGAAGCCAATAAAAGACATGAATCTGACCTTCCTGTAGCCATTCGCAAAGTGAATGCCCTACGCGTTGAGTGCAACATTACCGCTGGTGCCTATATTAACGGACAAAAAGTATACACAATTCATGAATTCTTTCCATCTGTGCCACCGGGCTATAAGATCATTGAAGTTCCCTCGCATGTAATTTATCTGCCGATCACAAGTCGAACGATTGATACGATACAGCTTCGCATAGTGGATCAGGACGGTGATTTGGTAAATTTCCGCGGTGAAGTAATCCCCATACGCCTGCATATAAAGTCGTGATGGGTATAGTTTTCAATAGATCTTCCAATAACAATAAACAACCATGGATAAAAACGATCAGTCGTCGGCCAGCGCCCAAAGTGCTAACACCTCAAACCGTGCTACTCTTGAAGAGTTTGGGTCTCAAAGTGCGTGGCGAAAGCGTGTAAAAAATTATTTAGTCTGTGCTCTGTGCATCTGGTGCGTGAAATGGAAGAAGAAATTGTAAACATTCAGACACCCGTGGCCTTTGATGAATCCATCATCCATTGCGAGATTCACGCTCATCAGCCATATGCATCTTCAACCTTCAATAACAGCGATGAAATCCGTATTGCCATCCAACATCAAGACCTGTCCATCCTGCCAAGCAAGAGTTCCCTACACATATGTGCGAAATTATCCAAGCGTGATGGGATGCCAACCGCTGCTACAAGTCTCGTCAACAATGCCGTTTGTCATTTGTTTGTGGAAGTGCGATATGAATTGAATGCCATAGAAATCGATCGTAATAAGAATGTTGGCATTACGAGTGTAATTAAGGGATATTCGTCTCTCTCACCGGCCAAGAGCTCTATGCTCGAGAACACTGGATGGCTCGATGTCGAAGAGACCAAGCAGATTGTAGATGTATCGGGAAACTTCGATGTGTGTATACCGCCGCTCAGCATGCTCCTCGGCTTTGCCGAAGATTATCGTAAAATTGTCGTAAATGCCAAGCACGAGATGATTCTCACGAGATCGAAGACCGATGATAATGCCATTGTACAAGCACGTGTGGTATGTGAAAACTTCGAATCAACTGGAGAAGCCACGTTATGTCATACTCGCGCTGCAGACGGGACAGAAAAATAAGAAACAACAAAATGCGAGCCTCTTTGATCATTGTAACCTGAGCGATGTCAAACTATACCTCAACTCACAATGTTATCCCCATGGAAATTTGAATTTGAACATTGACCAAAATCAATATGCTCTACTCTGCGAGATGTACGCAAACTTTCAACCGACCTATTACAACAAAGAGACTGAACCATGGCTGAGCAGGATTGAATTTTTAGAAAAAGCCCCCCTCGTTGTAATTGACTGCTCAAAACAAAACGATTCTCTCAAGTCCGGCCCTGTTGACGTGCGTCTTGAGTTCGAATTGAAAAATAATATTCCGCCACAAACTTCAGCTTACTGCATGATCCTCCATGATCGCATTGTCGAGTACGATCCAATCAGTGGTGGGGTTAAAAAATTGGTATAAAATCATGCTGATGATTCGCACCCGCATCAGTCAACATGGAGCTTATCGTCGATGTACAGGGCTTCAAGAGACCCACGAACAAATTTGTCCTAAAGGAGATGTCCATCATCAAACTCCCCGTCAAGGATGCTGAACCGCTGACGCTCACCTTCGACGCACCATTTGCATGGGACTCTCTACCGGCCAAGTACAAAATGACAAGCAAGTGGTTGGAACGCAATTTCCATGGCATACGATGGGAACACAGCGGCATACCGTACGAGGCAGCTAGAACGACAATTCGAGGAATCTTGCAAGGAGCTCCTACCATCTATGCCAAGGGATTCGAGAAGTGCTCATGGCTATCGAGATTCACGGATTCAGCAACAAACGTCATCGATCTGGAGACTCTGGACTGTCCATCGCTGCAGAAGTTGCCGAAAATCACGAAATCCAAATGCCCGCATCATTCCTCCATCACGAAATACAATTGCGCCCATGCAAATGTAAAATCACTGAAAAGCTGGTTGAGTGGATACGAAGCGTTGTGTGAGCGAGGGATTTTTTTTTAAATGAATAAATACATTTGAACAAATATCGTTCTCTCTATTTATTTCCTATATCTACGACGAATACAGTTTGACGACATTTTTTTTTTTTTACATTATATTCGATGAAAAAGTTTTTTTTTGTACATTTGTACATAGCACTAAGCGTTGAAAACTCTATCATGATGACTGTGATGCAAACAGTCTTTGCACTCTACGATGGTGACGATGCCAGCTGCCGCTGAACTCGTTGTTTCCACCGGGCCTTCACGAGCGGTATTTTCCACCGTACTCAGACTCGAGCGTTGAAAACTCTACGATGATGATGACTGTGATGCAAATAGTCCTTGCACTCTACGATGGTGATGATGCTGGCTGCTGTTGAACTCGCTGTTTCCGCCGGGCCTTCACGAGCATTCTTTTCCACCATACTCAGACTCGACGGAACTCGACGCTGTTGTATTTTCCACCAATGTACTTCATGTAGAGTTGACCATTGCGCGCCAGTTGCAGCATACTCTCGAACATTTTCACATCTTGATCCAAGGCCTTTACCAGCCGCGCTGGCAAGACGACGGCAAACTCATTTGCAATGTCCACGATGTAGCGTTTTCCAAACTTGGTCTGTACAGCTCTCATGTCCGTGATTTGATGATCCGTATGGACGTAGAGTTCTGACAGCTTCTTCGTTGGGAGGAATTCCGCCATCAGGCTGACTTTGTTGATATTTGAGAGATCCATTTTCACTCTTTTTCGAAGTTCTTTTCGGAGAAGTTGATGGTTCGGTGGAATAGTGCAGTCTGAGCTTGGTCCATGAAATCATAAGCTCCCTCGTAGCCCCTCCACTCAGATTTTAAAAACTTCTCGCCACTTATCCAATCGTAGGCATGTTCAGCAGGTTCAAACACGTTCGAAGAACCCCGCACGTAGAGAATTTCCCCCCTCGCAACACTTTTCACAGTCCCGACGTTGGGGTGGGGGACCATCAATGTGATCTTTCATCTGTGGCGTATTATAATGCTCCATGTATGGAAGATACGATATCACTTCACTATCGTTCCGATGATGCTCCAGCAAAGGATCCACAGTAAACCAATAAAGTTACCCCAATACTTTAGGAGTAAGACCTTTGGAACTTGTTCGAGCTCGTTTTTGGTCAAGTCCAGGGGGTGCTTGGCCGGATGCACTGCGTACATACTCGCACATCTGAACATCTTGACGTAATGTTGTGGAATGAAACCTCGACGGGTTGAAACTTATTTTGGAATAACGCTGCAGCTGCATGCAATAAATAAAGCATTTTATGGGCTTTGAAGGGCCACCCTTCATATGGGTACTATCGTTATCTCACTCCCGAACATTTTCCTAGCCATAAATAGGAGTTTCCCACACACACACACACACACACGCACGCACGCACGCACACGCACACACACACACACACACACAGACATCCCCCTCCCCTCGCTCCCTCCCCCTCCCCTCCCTCCCTCGCCGCTCGCTCCCCCCTCCCCTGCCCCTCGCTCCCTCCCATCAAACGGTGGGTTAGAACCGCTATAGCTCCTCTACTGCCTGTGCATTTTCCCCACCGTGCATGCTTCGCAGAAGTTATCTTTCTCGATTTTGACGGGTATCTGGAAACGTTTCCGAATTTCCTTTACTTGCCGAAAATTCCGGTGTACGAGCTTTTCGTGCCAATCTCGAAGCGTCCCTGTCGAGGTTATGTTCGCACATGCTCATTCATCTTTCGAATTCGACCCCTCCGGACGAACGACCTTGAATTTCATCGAGTGCAGCTTTCCTTGTCGTACTCCCACTGCCACAGTGCGTTTTCCCTTCAAGAGTTCACACGTGGTACTGTTGGATTGGATTTTTAACCCTTTATCGAGAGCGGCACCTACTGAGAAAAGGTTATATTTTAGTCTCGGTACATGTAAAACGTCGACCAGATAATTCTCGTGCCAATTTGTTTTGTCGAACATCAACATATTGATGCAACCCCTTCCTTTGGCTTCGATTTTCCCTCCGTCACCGATGCACACTGCCAGTGACTTGGCGAAAGCCTCGTACGTGACAAACCATTCTCTCTGATTGGACATGTGATCGCTGGTGCCTGAGTCCGTGAACCAGTCTGCGTCTCTCTCCGCTGCGGTCGCTGTGGATGTGAGAGCTACGCTTGCTAAGCCTACGCCGGATGGTCTTTTACCCTGTGTGCTGTTGCTGGTGTCCCTTTTCTCTATGTCGTTGCCTTTCCTTTGCGAGCAATCTCTGGCCCAATGTCCTGGCTGTCCGCACACGTAACACTTGTCGTTCTTCGATTTTCCTTTCGAATCATTGTCACGGTATGTCTTCCCTCTATGGGCTCTTGACGCAAGAGCGTTTCCACTTTCCTCTTCTCGAGACGAATGCCTCGACTCCTCGATAGTAAGTCTCGACGTGAGATTCACCAGCGTGCGTTCGTCAAATGGGGCCGACTCCCATACACTCACAAAGTGATTGTAATTCGCTGGCAGGGTCATAAGAATTTTCGTTATTATCATTAAGTCTGAAATATCCTCATTCATCAGGTACAGCCGGTGCACCAGATCCTCCAGCTTGGAGATGTGCGTTGCCATGTCGTCCGAGCTCTTCTTCGTCACCCTGAACCAATTTGTTTGCAGCATGTACACACTTGCCTCGGATATTTGCTCGTACACTGACGACAGTTTTTGCCACATCTCTTTCGCTGGGGTACAATTTATTATGTGTAGCATCGGTTGCTCTCCCACCGTTGTCGCTATCACCTTTTGTGCCACAGCATCGTCCTTTTTCCATTTTACGAGACTTTTCTTACATCCGGTGAGTTCTGATGCACCTGCGCCGCCGCCCGGCGTCACCGGTATTGTTTCTGTGCCAGACGCGACACCCCAGATGCCGTTCGCGTTCAAAATAACACGTACTTGAAACTTCCACACACCCCAGTTTTCTATATTCTTCAGCTTCGTTATTCTTACGAGTTCACTCCCCATTTTCTTGTCTTTTTGTCCGTTATATCTTTCCACTATCGCACAATGCTGGGTATAACCTCAAAAAAACACGCGTTCTCACTTTCTAGACTTTTACACGTCTTCTTAAAATATATATATTGTGATGTCGCGGATGGACAATTTTGTAATTTTTATGAGGAAAGGAGTGACTGACTCGCTCCAGAACTCGGTTGTAGGACGGAACAACTCGGTGAACACAGATTTGAGCTATTCGAGACACGTCTATTCAAATAACTGACGGACAGATTTGGTGGCGTACAGAATTTGGAGACTTACTGACTAACTTAGCCTAGAACGGAGGCAACTTATAGGGCTGGAGCGTGGGAAATTGAAAATAGTGGGAGGAAGGGCCTACGTGACGCTTGAAGGGCTACGAGGGCTAGAAGATGGTTTTCTGAGAATTCAGAAAACCAGTATTTGAATATTTCATTCAGGACCGAGGTTGGGCGGAAGCCATAAATTTGATGAAGGGCCGACGATACTACGAATGCAGCTGCATCGGGCGGTGGTAGTGAAAAATGTACGCGGGAGGAATGGCAGGTCCCTTCTAATATTTGTATAAGAGTTTTCGTCGGAATGTCGGTGATGGAGGCAGATGTAATAAAATTTAAAGACGGGGTTGGACTGTGGGAAAGGAAAAAAGGAAACATTCCCAGCCTACATTACACCCCCCCCCCCCCCCAATTTAAGAAAATTCATACGAAAAAATGGATTTTCTTCAAGCTTTAAGGCTAGTGGACCGACGGCGACCCACTTGTTTCGCAGTATTTTGGACATTATGATTTCTGGCGATTTCTAGCGTGGAACATTCTCCTCCGTCGTAGTTTACACGGCAGTCTACATGGTCGTTATTATGATGAAAACAATTATTGTACACATTGATACAAGGGGAGAAGGCTGCTTTGAATAATTTAGTGAATATACTGGATAAAAAACCACATAAGCCGCATCTAAACATAACATATAAGAAGACAACGCCGGTGCCACTGTAACCGAGATACCTGATACCTTCGTAAGCAGTTTCGAAAAATGTGTTGGTCCGTTTACGTTGTCCAATTTTCTCTGCCTCTTCTGAGATCTCGACTAACGTCTGTCCAAGAGCATTGAGATGAGTGAGGTCAAAGTGTGTAGGTCGTACTAACGTTGTTAACTGAATGTCGTCCAAAGAAACTGAATGATTTCGAAGCACTTCTTCGAGATTCGGAACATTGAGAATCTTTTTAAGAAGAATGTCAGTAGCTTGTGTAATCCTTTTATCATAACTAGGTCTTATGAAAATGTGTTCAGTATGCCCAACGCAGTCGCCTGTTATGGTTATTTTGTTGGTAGCGCGTAGTAGTGCCTGGTGTGTTTTATGGTCATCACAACTAACATAAAGCGTCTCGTCATGCGGGGACGTCACGATCCACGAATTTCCTGATTTTAATTGAATCCACAAAGATTTAACTAGATTTATGTAGAATATTTGACATTGCGAGTCGAATATGTCTATCGGCTTTTGAATGATCACTGCTTCGCATCTATTGGCAGCGTGTACAAAATAGTCAGGGTTTTTACGTTTACACATGCGTCGTGGTCCTACTTCTTTACAGTGATCCAAGTCTTCTTCTGTACTCGGAGTAAATATTGTTCTGGCCACATTGGTCATTATTAATGTATCAGGAGGGTTCACGTAGAAAGTGTACTTGAGATTCCCTTCCGCTTGGGGATAGGAATAATACGGAACACATCAAGCAAACTGTTTTCAATATAATTTATTTATTTTTATATCTTATACAAAACATTTCTAATCAACAATATATTCGCCATCAGTTTCTATGACACTCGACCATCTGGTTGGCAACTCATTTATTCCCTTTGCCCAAAACTGCGGCGGCCGGGACTCAGAAAAATTTGAAACATCCCTTCTGAGATCGTCGACGTTTTTAAAAGTTTTGTTCCTCAAATATGCCTTCAAATATCTGAACAAATGGTAGTCAGATGGCGCGATGTCGGAAGAGTATGGTGGATGAGAAACGGTATTCCAGTGAAGCTCAGTGATTGTTTTGTGGGTTTCCTTTGAGACATAGGTTCTCGCGTTGTCGTAGAGAAGGTGCACAGTCGCGCGTCTTGGCCGTTTTTCTCTTATAGCTTTTGCCAATTCCTGGAGAATTTTTATGTATGGTGTAGAGAAGATCGTCTTGCCTATAGGGAGAAAATTGTGAAACAGCATTCCCTTTGCGCCCCAGAAACCGCACATCAAAATCTTTTGTGAGTGCCGATCAGATTTGGGTTGGTGTGGCGGTGTTTCTCCGCCAGTACGCTAGACGCGTTTTGTTATCATACAAGACACAGCTTTTATCTCCCGTCACAAGTACTTCTAAAAACTCGTTGCGATGATGGCGAAGCAGGAGAGACTGGCAGATGGTCATGCGGCACTTCTTATTGTCGTCGGTGAGACGGTGTGGTATCCATTGAGCTAGAACCTTCCTGTATCCCAAGTTGTGTAAGTGATTTACTATTGACGGTTGGGTGCAGCCAAGTTCTCTTGCTAGCTCGTGCGTACTTGCTTCCGGTTGTTCTTCGTTGCAGCGGAGTAATGCGTCATCATCGATGGTCGACGGTCGTCCGGAACGTTCCTTATCTTCAAGGCTTGTGTCTCCAGATTTAAGACGATTGAACCAACGCTGGACTGTTCGATGAGAAACTACGTTCTCACTGAATGCAACCTATATATTTTTAGCAGTTGTGCTTGCGTTCGTGCCGCGCCGCTACTCGTAAAATGTGCTCGCTCGAAGTTACTCCTACGAGATCGAAGCCATTTCTGTCCACTAGAACGCGCGCTCGTCCGTTTATACCCTGTAACGCGGAAGAGTGTTAAACATTCTAGAATATTCTCGACATAGCTCGATGTCATATTGCGTCAATATGTAAAAAGACATTTTTAAAATTTTTGCGACAACACTTTTTTATCAACTCAATATCACTGGCACCTTAATTATGTACGTAAAACGATTATCTTTTAACATGACGCTTACGTCGCTAATTCCTATAATTGCCGCAAAAGCAGACTTTTCTAGAGGTACAGGTGGAATATTACTAGTCGCTGTTTATTCCCGAATAGTTATTAGAGCTTCGGTTAAGTCGGCAGGATTAAGGATTTGAGGGTGGATTATCCCTTGTTTCCCATCGTTTACTGCATTCAAGACATTATTAATGCATTCACTGTATTCGTCTATATGAGTCTCTAGAAGGGTCACTTGTGCAGTAATCTTAATATCTCTAGTATTATTAGCTACTGCAAAATTGACTTTTGCATAGGACATATACAGTCGTTGATTTTCAGTGCGAAATTCTTCTATGGCTTTGAAACGTGTAGATGCCATGCCCTTAACTATTGCTATTCGATTTCGAATTAAGGTACTCATTTTCTTATCATCAGTGTGAAGTTTATCGATCTCATCGTTATAATAATCCGCATCGGAATTTCCTAGTCCCAAACAAGATTTTACTTATGTCGCCAATAAAGTTAAATACACCTCGTTTAAATCGGGGTTTATAATTAATTATGTTCCTTAGTCTAGATCTTCTAGTATCTATTCTATTTAACCTCTGCTGAAGGGTTTCGATTGATGCAAATTCCGAGCAGTTCTTCTTTTCGATGCCTCCATTGCAAACTGTTGCCAAGCCCAGCGAAGCTTGGGTCCCCATCAGTACGTCCCGATGTAGAATTATTTCAGTGAGGTCGACGTAGTTGACTACTGTCCAGGTTTGGTGGTAGATCACGGCGTTTCCTAGGTTTTCCATGTATATGGCGCCTTCGAGTGGTTCCACCCTTAGTTCGTTGGTTGTAACGCATGTTACGGGAAGGAGGAGAAGTAGGAGCCACATAATGTCTGCCCAGAATTTTTGATTAGTTTCTATGATAAGGTTTTAATTTGTTGACATGGATTAGTTTTCTTCTGTTGTTCAGCAATATCTCGCAATTTACGTCCGACGTTTGTTCTAAGATGATTGCTGGCCCTTCACACTTCGGGGCAAGGGGTGCCTTATCTCTCTCTTGAACGACGAGGACTTCGTCGCCTTTTGCGAAGATGGGTACAGAACGATGAATGTGAGCGTCCTGGACGGCATTGTAACGTTCTTTAGCAGCAATTAGATTATCGCGTCCTCTTTTCACGATGCGTTTATGATCAGCGCGTAGTCCCTCAAAGTATTGATCAATTGTCACGTTGGTCCTTTGAACTGGCAGATTATTCGGGATATTGGGTTTCCTTCCGAATTGCATTTCGAATGGGGTTGGTCCTGTTCCTTCATGTTTCGCTGTATTATAAGCCATCGAAACAAACTTTAGTTTTTTATCCCAATATTCCTGGTTATCGTATATCAGTGCTTTGATTTGTTCTTTAATAGGTCCATGCGCTCGTTCAAGGCTTCCGATGCTTTGAGGATAAAACGTTGTCGTTGTCATATGTGAGACCTTGAAGAGTTTCTCTAGATGTTTGAAAATCTGGCTAATAGAATTTCGTCCACCTTCAGTTAAGATGATTTTTGGAGCTCCGTGAATGTAAATAAAATTTTCAACCAGTGCTGTTACTGTTGATTAGGCCTCCTGTGATTTTAATGGGATCAATGTAATGTACTTTGTGAGTTGGTCTTGTACAGAGAGGATGTACTTGTGACCCTCGAACATTTCATGTAGTGGACCCACAAGGTCCAACGCAATTTTTTCATTGGGTTTCTCCGGTGTGTCGGTAATTATTGCTTCTGCTCGCGGTTGTATACGCACGAGCTTGTCCCGCTGGCACGTGTTGCATCTACGGATGTAATCTTCGATGTCTCTTTGCAGGTTGGGACAGGTAGCAACGGCCTTCACCCGATCGAGGGTCTTTGCTACTCCGAAATGACCTGTGGCGCTTGTCCCGTGGTGTTGTTTTATGATATCTATCCGTTCTTCTTTTGTACCTGACTCGTAGAGTTCCGTGTCCTAGAGATAGAGGACGGCTCGTTCTGATTTCTTTGACCAAATAAACAAGATCATCTGCTTAATTTTCATTTTTGTAAGTGGATTTGCGCTCAGGTATTTGCAACCTAAATAAATTTTGGTAGGCTCGTTTGTCACTGAGTTTCTTAGCTAATACGTTATACCATTCGATTTCATCTGCTGAGAAATCAAGGTGCTGTTCATCTTCACTGTTTTCAGGTTGATCTGTAATCTTGATCCTCGGTGTGTTCCTGGGTGGTGTCTCCTCAAAAATTTCAGGAACCACTGGGTTTTCCTTCAATAGTTCGAATTCGATGTAAAAGGGAAAATTTTCATTTTTTGTCTCTTCTTGATCCTTATCCCTTTCCACTGCGTTCTCAGTATCTGCTGCGTTGTCGCTTTCTTCTTCGATGATATCTGACGCTTCTTGATTTTCGGTCTTCTCATTTAGGGTGCCGTTGTGTTTTCCTTGTCGAGTAGTTACGGGATATATCCGTGTTAGGGCGTCAGCGTTCATATTCCTCGTATTCCTCGAGTTTCAAACGAAGTCTCATTAGGCGACTATTCGTTGGAGGATTCGAAGTTTTGAGGATCCAGATCAGCGGCTTGTGATCCGTAACGATATTAAATTTCTTTCGAAACAAATATTGCCGGAAGTGTTTCACAGCCCAGACTATTGCCAACATCTCTTTTTCCATCGTCGAGTATCGTTGTTCGGCTTTATTAAGAGTGCGTGATGCGTAGACGATTGGACGATCCTTACTGATGGGTCCCTGCGATAACGCTGCACCTATGGCGTGGTTAATCGCGTTGGTAATGAGCACGAAAGATTCTTTGAAATCCGGATACTGAAGGACAGGAGATGTCGTCAGCGCTGTTCGTAATAAGGTGAATGATTGTTCTTGTTTGTCACCCATGTTGTATCCTTCTTCAGGAGTTCTGTAAGTGGTTTCGCTGTTTTGCTGAAATCCTTTATAGATTTTCGGTAATATCCAGCGAGTCCTAAAAATTGGTTATTTGTTTTTGATCCTTTGGCTTGGGAAAGTTCTGTACCGCTTCAGTTTTCTTCGGATTAGGTTTGACTCCTTCTTGTGAAATTACGTGTCCTAAAAATTCTAATTCTGGCCGTAGAAATTCGCATTTGTCCGGCTGTAATTTTAAGTCTGATTTGCGAAGACGGGTTAACACGTCAACAAGTTTGTTGTTATGCTCTTCAAGCGTTTGTCCATAAATTATAATGTCATCGAGATAGACGAAGCAGGTATTTACAATTAATCCTCTCAGCGCGTTGTTTATCATGCGTTGAAATGTTGCAGCTGCGTTCTTAAGTCCAAATGGCATCCTGTTATAATAGTAGTGACCTGATGGAGTAAAAAACGCTGTTTTTTGTTTATCACGCTCGTCCATCGGGATTTGGTGGCATCCCGAGGCTAGATGAAAAGCGGAGAAATATTTTGCTCGGCCTAATTGATCTAATATTTCGTCGATGCATGGGAGGGGATAGGCATCGTGAGTAGTTTTTTCGTTCATTTTGCGAAAATCGATCACGATCCTCCATTTTTGTTTCCCCGATGCATCCGATTTCTTTGGTACAACCCAAATTGGTGAATTGTACGGCGAGTCACTCGGCTCGATTGAATGCTTTTCTAGCATCTCGTTTACCTGCCGGTCGACCTCTTCCTTGTGAACTGGTGGATACATGTCCTGCTTCGTGTTCACAGGTGTATCGTCGCACGTAATGATGCGATGCTTTACTGTCTTTGTACCTGGCAGTGGGTCTCCAGGTAAGGCAAAAATTTTCCTTCCGGAAAATTGGAAATAATGTCCCAAACCTTTTCTGCTTGATCTGGTGGAACATGCTTGAGTCGAACGTTTTTTTTTTCAATGTGTGAATACGTTCGGCAGAATTAGTAACTTCTATAGCGTTGACACGAGCTGCATCCTTTGGTGCGTCTTGGCGCTCCTCTGGCGAACAGGCCGTTTCCTTAAAAGGAATGCGCTGTAGCTGGTCAATCCTAACCGTGATCGGTTCTTCCGAGTCATTCAAAAATGGTACTCGGGCTTCGTAATCCTTGGCTTCGAAGATGCAAGGCGCTGTTGCTCCTGGATTGTTCTCGTCTGTGACGGCTGGTCCATTTTCAATATCCTTACGAACCGTAATAAAATAAATGGTTCGTGGTGGGATGGTGACAGAAACTTTCTCGAATTCAAATCGTTGATCGTCGAACATTAAATCATTTTCTCTTCCGATAACGATGTTCGTTTGGTACTTTTCCATGAATGGAATGCCGATTAATCCGTCCTCGTCTAAGGGGAATCATTGGGAACAACGTGAAAGATGTGAGTCTTTCCTTGAAATTCTTGCGTAGCAGCAGATAACGGCTCATGTTGTTCATTTCCCATGGAAAACGGTATCTTAATGTTTCGGTTTATCTACGGACCTTTTGCCAACATGCTGATTTTAATTCAATTTATTGCCGAACGGGTGTCGAGGAGAAAACTGCCCATTTTTTTATGGCAGTTCGTGTGGGAAGCTTGACCACTCGTTTAGCGGATCCGATGGCATTAACTCGGGGAATATAATCTTGTGTGGTGATAATTTCTTTCTCCTCTGGTATGTGATTGACTGTTGTTTGCATTGGTCGATGATTGCGCGATTGTCCGTTTTGAAAAACCTGTTGTTGCGGTCTGTTTCTGTTGGAGTTTTGTAGGTCGTAGGCCTTTTCACGACAATCACGCTCGGAGTGACTCATGCGGTTGCAATATCGGCATGCTAATGAAGAGGTGCCGCCGCAGGAGTTTCGAAATATTTATGATAGGGTGGTTTTCGGGTTTCTGAGCTACCTGTATTTTTTCGGTAATGTTTAGGTTGCATGTCATCATTTCTCTAGTATAATCATATGCCTCTGCGGCTTGCGCTCGAGCTATTGCCATTCGAATATTGTCCAGATTTTGAGCCCGTACTTCACTCGATATTTCCTTTTTCAATCCCAACAGGTATTGGTCAAGCCCTTGTTAGCGTTCGTACTCTACAATGAATCGTCTTTGTGTTTCATCTGGAGTTGAATTGACTAACACGCAGAGAAGTTGATTCTGTACCTCTAGAAATCTATTCGTTTCATATTCTTGAATTTCTCTTGCCGCGTCTCCGATTATCTATTTCGTGATTATTAATCGGCGGAGATAACCTGATCGACTCACTTGTGGTCTAACATCTTCAATCGACATAATAAAGGTTTCTACACCCAAAGATGTGCCATCGAATTCACGGATTAGTTCTAGAGCTTCTTCTGGTGTTAGCTCTTCAACAGAGTCTTCCGGTAATGCGTGCGTCATATGCGAACCGTTATCTTCTATTTCGCTTTGTAAGTCCGAGTCTTTTATTCGACCGAACGCTGTTTTGATAGCCGCGTTCACGTTAGATAGTGACATTTCGGCCTCATCCACTGAGTCAGTTTCGGAATCGGTGTTCATAATTTGTGGCTCGCGTTAATGAGTAAATGAATCTTTACTCACCAATTTCTTTTGTGGATCCAGTTACAAACATTTGTCCCTCGTAGACTCGGAGTGTCATCAATCGGTCCTATGTTCCCAGCGTTGATATTCAGCACACCCCACACTTAGCACCAATTGTGATGTCGCGGATGGACAATTTTATGATTTTTATGAGGAAAGGAGTGACCGACTCGCTCCAGAACTCGGTTGTAGGACGGAACAACTCGGTGAACACAGATGTGAGCTACTCGAGACACGTTTATTCAAATTACCGACGGACAGATGTTCGGTGTCGTACAGAATTTGGAGACTTACTGACTAACTTAGCCTAGAACGGAGGCAACTTATAGGGCTGGAGCGTGGGAAATTGAAAATAGTGGGAGGAAGGGCCTACGTGACGTTTGAGGCGTTCTTCGGGGTTTTTCCAAAGCGATAGGGCTAGAAGATGGTTTTCTGAGAATTCAGAAAGCCAGTATTTGAATATTTCATTCAGGACCGCGGTTGGGCGGAAGCCATACATTTGGTGAAAGGCCGACGATACTACGAATGCAGCTGCATCGGGCGGTGGTAGTAAAAAATGTACGCGGGAGGAATGTCAGGACCCTTCTAATATTTGTGTAAGAGTTTTCGTCGGAATATCGGTGAAGGAGGCGGATGTAATAAAATTGGAAGACGGGGTTGGACTGTGGGAAAGGAAAACAGGAGAAATTCTCAGCCTATATTACAATATCACGTTACTCGTCTGGGCCCATAACCTCACTCAGAATTCGAGATATATAAAGGAATACGGACGTTACTCGTCTGGGTCCATAACCTGTTAGGTTCATTTAGATCAAGCAATTCTCACTCAGAATTCGTGATATATAAAGGAATACTTTTTGTTTTGATGGAAAGGACTCGTACAGAGAATAGCCTTTTCGTCATATACATATATATATATTGTGATGGTTATCGCGTGTTACCGTAGGCGAAGGATGGGGAGGGGAAATTATCAAAGGCTCAACGCAATAATAAAATTTAAATATGATATATTTAACATAAAGAGAACATGTAGGCCCGATATAAAAAAAAAGAATTTTATTTAATTTTGAAGTACAAAAAAAAGGAGCTAAAGAAAGACTGGATATAATACAACTCCGTGCTAAAAATAATAATAATACTAATTGACTCGACTTTGACGGGTTACCGGACACGCGAAGTCCCGACTCAATATCTTGACCCGTTTCTAATATATTCCGTTAGTTCACTTTGTTTCGTATTTAAGTTGGGCGCCAGCCTTTCTCGGGCAATCGCGTTTCACGCGTACAACAAAAAAAAACCAAAACAAATACAAGCTCGTTTGCCCGGCGAGCGAGAGGCTCGATATTAACTACGCGGGGGAGACGTCTCAAGGTGTCGGGGGACAGACGGGTTTCTCTGACTCGATGGCCTCTTACATTCCGGACCACGACTATTTCAAATTTTCCCAAATTGTTCACCAATGCATTCCGCGATTAAACAAATAAATCCGCGGCGACGTTTATCCGCGATAACGTCACTCGGCTCGGCCGTCGGTCGCGGCCTCACGCAGCGCGACCGCGGCTACGCGCACGTTTGCGACGGGTTCTTTCTCGACTTTATTTGTGACGTAACGTCTCAATATATATATATATATAATGACCCCGTATAAGGTCCGGGTTTTTTTTTGGGGTTATGGGCTGCCACGTGGTTGCCTGTAAAATCAGGTTATTTTTTTCCCATTTTACATTTTCTTTATTTACATAGTTTTATCGGTTAGATCTCGATTATATCTTATCCTATTACGATTATAATTTATAATACCGCATTAGTAAGGTAACTTTATTATTTATTATTATAATTATAAATTATAATTATAATAATATTATTATAAATTTTTATAAATATTATTTTTATATTAAATTTTATTGAATAAATTATTATTTTATAAAATTTATATTTTTTAAATATAAATTTTTATTTAAATATTTTTTAATTAATATTTATTTTATTTTATTTTAATTTTAATTTTTATATATTATATAAATATAATATATTTATATAATATATAAATATAATATATTTATAAATTAAATTTTAATTAATATTAATTTTAATTAATAATAAAATAAATTAATAATTTATTTTAAATATAAGTTATTATTTAATAAAATTTATATTAAATTTTATTAAATAAATTATTATAAATAGTATTATAAATTATTATTATTATTTATAATATCGCATTAGTAAGGTAACGCATTATTACCTGTAAAATCAGGAAACGACATTTACAGTCGATGCTCCTCTCTTCTATCTTGTATAGCGAAAGCTTTGTTCCGCGAAAGGTGAAGTCTAACTCCGTGCACAATTTCGTTTTGGCGTGGAAGTAGGTCGCCAAGGGCTTCGACTTCCCTTGC
Source organism: Ophion costatus (assembly GCA_951751655.1). NCBI lineage: Eukaryota > Metazoa > Arthropoda > Insecta > Hymenoptera > Ichneumonidae > Ophion > Ophion costatus. The sequence goes on from OX632368.1 coordinate 5,637,260, forward strand.
GACCGCGCCTGCATTCGCGCCCATCGAAGTGACACATCGTCGTGCACTATAAATGTGTCTCGGAATGTCTCACGAAATTCCGCCCATGCAGTCACGTCGCGTGATAGTCCTATAGTTAGTCCGGTAGTTTATATATATATATATATATATATATTTTAATGGGTATCGCGCGGTACCGTAGGCGGAGGGAGGGGGCAGGGGAAATAAATAAAGGTTCACTCAACTACTAAAATTTCAAATATAATATAATTAACAATAAAAACGAAATATAGGCTCGATATAAAAAAAGGAATTTAAATTTAGGAATTACAAAAGAAAATAAAAGAAGACGATATAATACGAATACGAATAATAATAATAATAATAATAATAATAATAATAATAATAATAATAATAATAATAATAATAATAATAATAATAATAATAATAATAATAATAATAATAATAATAATAATTTATCTCGAATATTACGAGTTACCGGACACGCGAAGTCCCGACTCGATTTCTCGACCCGTTCTAAATATTTTATTTTATTCAACCATATTTCCGAAAAGTGTTGGGCGCCAGCCTTTCTCGGGCGATCGCGTTTCACGCGTTCAACAGAAAAAAAATCAAAACAAACATTCGCTCGTTTGCCCGGCGAGCGAGAGACTCGATATAATTTTACGGGGGGGGGGGGGGGGGGGGGACGTCTCAGAGTATCTGGGGACGGACGGGGTTCTCCGACTCGATGGCCTCTTTTCAGGACCACGACTATTTTTAATTTATTCACAAGGTTTTACCACTTAATCTGACAAATGAAATGCGCTAGTACCACAATACAATCCGCGGCGACGTCTATCCGCGGTAACGTCGCGCGGCTACGCGCGCGCGAGGGGAATGTTCGCGGGGGACAACGGGGGATCCGCCACGCAACTTCGTACAAAACTTAGCTCGCAATTATTTTCCTCCACGTTATTATTCTTTTCGCACTTTTATTATCTCTACTACTACAATTTATTATTCTTCGGCGACGCGCACGGAAGGGGACGACGGCGGGAAATATCACGGGAGGAGGGAGGGGACACGTCAAAAATCATCGCCCGAGCGATAACATAATTTGGACTGAATTCATGTCGGCAGTTAGCCGCTCTCGCAAAAACAAAAGAGAAGAGACTTACTTGCATGGCAGCGTGGAGTGCATATCTCGCGGCTCTATTACGCCGCCTTGCTCTCTATCTTTTTCTCTCCTATCTTTCTCTCTCGATTCTTCGCGTCTAGGTTCACCTGTCGCTGACCACGTCTCGGGACTCAATGCCTGGCCACGCCGGCCGGCTCCTTCGCCTCTCGATCTACGCGGGTTGTAGATGGCGGACCTCCTATCGATGTTTCCACCAACCGCCGCGGCTAGCCATTCCGGCCGTCGCCAATGACCGAAGCCCGAGTCGTTGAGCTTCCCCATCGATATCTTCGCTTCGTGCTCCGACGACTCGGGAGATGGCGGTAGTAGGCCGTAGGGAGGTGAGCCCGATGTCCCGCGAAGCCGACTGATGGCGTGGTTCGGCGTTCGGTGCGCCCGCACCGGCATGGCCTTACACGCCAGTCCGTGTGGTCGACACTCGGGGGACGTCGAGAAAAGGGGGTACGGTGATGGAACGGGGAGGGATTGTCGCGGCTTCGATACAAAAATAAAACTTAAAACTATCTTACAATTAACATTCGCATTTTCCTGAAGGGCGCGGCGGAGACTGAGCCCGAGCGTGGTCACGCGGGCTCTCTCTCGACTTCTATTTGTGACGCCACGTCACAATATATATATATATATATATAATGTCCCCTTATAAGGTCGGGGGGTTTGGGGTTATGGGCTGCCACGTGGTTGCCTGTAAAATCAGGGTATTTTATTTCTCATTTTACATTTTCTTTATTTACATAGCTTTATCGGTTAGATCTCGATTATATCTTATCCGATTACTATTATAATTTATAATACTAATGCGTTACCTGTAAAATCAGGAAACGAGATTTACAGCCGATACTCCTCTCTTCTATCTTGTATATTTCTCTATTCTTTCTCCATTGTACATTCGTGCGGCGCGCACTCGCGTCGCACATCCACCTCGCTAGGCGGTTAAATTTAAACTTGTAAAGAGATATGACGGGCGAGTATACCGGTCGTCGTATTTCTTTACATCTCCCCTCCCCCCTTCAGAGGAAGAAAACAGTCCATGCAGACTAGTTTTCTTGGATCGTGTCTGGAATCGGTACCAGCTTTGTAGCGTGGAAAAGTGCCTCCGATTTTCTTCGGTCCATGTGTATTTTATAGATCGAGTTTGAAATTTTTTCTATGATTTTGTATGGTGCGATTCTTAGCTCGTCTAATTTTTTTCGGTTTAATCGATGGCCATTTTCCACGTAAAATAAATCTCCCACGTTAAATTCATGATATCATCTATTTCTATCGAATAGTATTTTATTGTATTCGTGCGATTTCCTTGTATTTTCTAGAACAAGTTTTCTATCTTCATATAAATTGTTTTGTGTTTTTACTTGATGTAATTCATCCGGTAGGATTGTATTGTATTTCCCTTCTAACAAATATATAGGCGAGAACCTTGTTACTGTGTGCTCAGTCTCGTTGTATCTTTCTATACACTCGTGTGCTATGGTTGTCCATGCGGTTTCTCTTTCGTTTCGTTAATTTTACATCTAATTTTATTTACTATTGTCTGTTTAAGGATGTTGAGTTCCAAATCGCAAATGATGATAAAATTCTGAAAATTTGGTATGATTTTGTATGAAGTATTTCAGAGGTCGTGTAAAAATTTCACGACAATTAGGAAGCTCATTATTGAATAATTAACATTCACAAATTAAATGTTTATTTATGGAAACTGATGTAACTTTGCAATAAGTTTTTTTTTGACCTCTCAATTTTATAATATCTACAATATACTGAAAGCAACGGAAACAAAACGAAGTTTATTGATAAATTTTCTTTAATTTCTTTTAAAAATTGTTCTTAAGAAAATGTTAATTTTTTAATAACGAGCTTCCTAATCATCGTAACATTTTAACACGACCTCTTAAATACATCATACAAAAACATACCAAATTTTCCGAATTTTCTTATCATTTTTTATTTCGACCCTTAAGGAGGTTGAAGTAATGATGGTAGTATTCGGAAAATTTGGTATGTTTTTACATGAAGTATTCAGGAGGTCGTGTAAAAATTTCATGACGATTAAGAAGCTATTTATTGAACAATTCACATTAACATGTTTCATAGGGACTCAACATCCTTAAGTATTTCGTTGAGACCATTTGAAAATGGTGCGTTCACCGCCTCGAAAGTTAAGGTTATTTTTTCTTGATCTAAGAATTCTTTAAATTCCTTCGAGGTTATCCCTGGGTATTGATCTGATAGAATCATGTTTGGTTTATTATCCGTTGTTACTTTTTGTATCAATTTTATGAAATCGTTTGCGCTCTGAATTCTTGATGTTACGATGGTTGTGTATCTCGAGAAATAATCGATAAGCAAGTGTAGATATTTTTTTGTTGTTCGTGAACCTCCAAATCCACCAATCGTGTCTATGGAGACTATCTCGTAAGGGTACGTCGCGGGACCTAATTGGGACATCAGGCCAATCTTACACCTTCCCCTTGACTTGTTTTTTATGCAGATTTCACAGCTTTCGCATATTTTTTCCATGTTTTTATCTCAGTTTTTTGCTGTGTAAACTGGCTTTATTTTGTTTTGCATTTGTCTTATTCCTAAATGGCAGTAGAAGACGTGTACTTTTTTTTATTAGTTCTAGACTAAACTCCTCAGAGAGTAAAATTTTCTCTTTTCTACCTATTTTTTTATAGTATGTATTGTTCTGGTCTATTAACTTATGTTATTATTTCGAATGTCTTCATTCCTACCCTGATCATTTCGAACCTCTTCTAGTTTTATGAAATTAACTGTTTTTAAGATGTTTTCATTTGAATCTGATTCTAGTACGGGGTTTCTGCTTAAGCAATCCGCTTCTAAGTTGTCTTTTCCCGGAGTGTATTTTATTTTAAAATCGTATTGTGATAGGTAGTGCATTGGGTCCCCTAATTCTTAATCAGTCCTAGACTGATGAAGTGATAATATTATACTTTCATACATCAATATTTATACTTTCTAAGGGTTTGTGGTCCGAGAATACCGTAAATTGTTTTCCTATTAAGGCGGGATTCTACTTTGAAACTTTGAAACTTTGAAAAGGCTAAATTGGATGAAAACACCCACCTGGAACACGTCGAAGGCATATTATATGGCCCAGGCATCGCTGATTGAGGGTAAGATCATTTTTTCTACGATTTATCCATCACCAAAACTTTAAGACGGGATTCCACTTTGAAACCATGAAAAAAACGCTATTTTCGTGAATTTTTTCTGAGAATACTATTAAAGATATCGATATGGGGTTTAAACTGTTCAATAAATACACTCTTTAAGTACATAAAAAAAACATTTTATGTATTTTATTCATTTTTTGTACACGTAAAATATGTTTACAGCCAACGCCTCGAAAAGGAGGTACCGTTTCCGTGGTCGTGAAATCTTCCCGACGGATGGTCTAAAACAAAAAAATCAAATAGTTTCATGTTCAGTATGTCTTCAGGAACCGACCTAACTAGAATATTTTATATACGTGCAAAGTTAACAAAATGGAGGCTAAAATACGAAAAAAAAGCGTTTTTTTGGGTCTTTTTTTGCAATAAAAAAATAGTTCTAATCAAAATTTTGAGTTGATTGTAGTTAGGTCGGTTGGTACACACATATAGAATATGTGTTCCAAATTTCATAAGGATCGGTTCAGTACTTTTTGAGTTATCACGACCACGGTACTTGAAAATGTCGTTTCGAGAAAAACGCGTTTAAAGTTTTGGTGAGTGATAAATCGTAGAAAAAATTATCTTACCCTCAATCAGCGATGCCTGGGCCATATAATATGCCTTCGACGTGTTCCAGGTGGGTGGTTTCATCCAATTTAGCCTTTTTTTTTTAATACTGCCCTCCTTAGAAGCCTCAGTCGAGCGGCGGTTCGTTCGAACGATGCGATGTTGGTCGCGCATAGTGGCGAACTGCATGACGGTTGGGCCGATTGTAATGCCCATGACTTCCATTATTTTTAAAACTGGGCTGAATCCTTCATTAAAAACGCAGGCAGCAGTGAGGCACGCAATTTTGACGACTTTTTTGCCATTAAAGACATGTTTCGGTGCCATAGCCCAAACTGTAGAGTTGAAACATTTGTTGTTATTTTGAGTGTTTCCACCCAAACATCTCTCCAGTAATTCCGTTTTTGTTAGATCTTCGTAGATCGGCTTCAGCACCTCTTGTACGTCACTAGCAAGAGCAGGAGGATGTTTATAATTTTTTTAAAGCGTTGTTTGCTTCGGCCTTCTTATACTTGCACCAGCCGTCTGAACAGTACGTATGCTGTCGTTTGGAGTCTGTTGATATTTTGTAGTAATAGCCGGTCCAGATCTCGTTTCGCATGCTTTCTACTGAATTTGAATTCCTTTGAATTGCGAGACTGTAGTTTTTAGATAACTCTTTCATTAATTTGATAGTTGGATCAGCAATCTTCATTCTTTTAATCACGACTTTTGGTTTCTTCACAACTATCTTCGGTGCAGCTACTTTTTTTTCTCCGTCCTTCAGTTCTGCACTCCCAGCTTTTCTCCTTTGAGTTAAAAATTTCTTCGCATCACTTGCGCGTTTGAAAATTCTTTTGGCAACATGTAGCACACACTCCAGCTTTTTCACGACGAAGTCTTCGCCGTACGGGTGTGTATCAAGCGCTCAGGTAGGTGCGTTCGAAAGGCGAAAAAGGATAGTTAGACTGCTTGGAACTTTATAAAATTTTGACCGAACATTCTTGAACATATTTACTTTCGAAAAAGGTAAAAAAAAAAAAAATTTTTTCTTCAAAGTTTCAAAGTAGAATCCTGCCTTAATTCGATACGCGCCTCATAATCTTTATCTGTGCCTATGTCGTATTTGTCTTTAGCGACAATCGATTTATATTTATTTATTAGTTCCTCAATATCGGCTTGTTCGTGCATTTCCAAGTGGTTTATTGATATTTCAAACTTTGTCGTATCTATATGCTCATTAAAGTTAATTTCTTATTTTAGTCTTTTGTTTTTGGTATCTCCTCTCTCGGCTATATATTCTTTATTTATACCTTGTATGTTAACTTTACATTCAATCGTATTGCCAGGAATTCCCTGAGTTTTTTGTGTAACTTCTAACTTCTCATTTTGTCTTAGTTGAAAACCTTTTATACAATCTAATCCAATTAAGAAGTCATGCTCAAAACTCTCGTTATCGATTGTAAAAACATTTATTTCTTTTTCAATATCGAGGATTTTGGCTTTTAACGTTACCATTCCTTCTGCTTTTCTCGTACCATTAATCGTTTTTACTCTTGCATTTTGAGAATCATTGAATTTTTTTCCTTTCAACCTTAATAGTTTCGCATTAGTTAAGGAAACGTTGGAACCCGAGTCGTAAACGCCAAGGACTTGTAATGCAACATTCAATAATATTTTGATTTTGATTAATGGTAACACTATTAGTTTTTTGGATCATTCGTATTTAGTTCTCCTTCTAATTCCGAGTTATTTACGTGCTGTATCTGTTCTTTCTGTCGTTGTTCATCGTCTTTGATCCTAAACCAGCATTGAGCTTCCGGATAATAACGGTTACTTTTATTTTTTTTCTCGCAAATCGTGCATGGTTTATGATTGTCGCTTTTCCCTCTGTTTTTATTTTCAACCTCGGTACTGTTCTTTTTTTCTGAATTCTTTTTCTTCACTAAATGTTCTAGCCCTCTGATTTCATTGAACAGATCCTCGGATTTTTTTACTTTTTCCCTATCTATCCTGTCCGATATGAAGTTAGGTAGCCCTACTGCAATCAGATCGATCAGTGTAGCCGTATCTATTGATTTGTTTGTCTCTAATAGGAGTCTTTCGTTCTTTATGGCGTATTCCAACAATGAGCCTTTTACGTATTTGTAAGATATTGCGTATCTGATTGGGGTCCACCCTTTATCTGCATAGGTTTAGCAAAAATTTACTTTCCATATTTTCCATTCTGAGTCTAATGAAAGTATTATCAGCATTGATCCATACCAATCGTCACAAGAATTTTCAAAAAACAATCCAAGAATTTCGATTCTTTCTATATCTTTCTCTATACCTAAGCAAGCACATTCCTTTTCGAAGATATCCATCCATTGAGATATATTGGGGTTCTTCCCTGTCAATTTCTCGATAACGAATCTTTCCGATACCTTTCGTAAATTACGGTTTCCGCCGTCTTGGGGTCGATCTTCTGTCTTCCTTTCCGTAATTTTTTCTAAGATCCTCGGTAACATCTCTTCTGTTATGCTTGCTGCAGGCGCTGTAGCTTGTGTAGCTGGTGTCGATGTTTCTTGGTATTCCACCTCTTCCAGCAAGAAATCGTTGTGGACCATGTTACTGTCTTCATCCTGATATTCCTGTAGGATCTCTTCCGTCAACGTAATCCATGCCTTCCTCGTTTGTCCTCTTCTTTGTAATATAGATTTTATCTTCTGATAACTTGCCGTAGTCGCGAGCTTGTTATGGTGTTTCATTAATTGAAACTGGTCCGGGACGAGAAAACAGCGATTTTCCGTCGTCATGATTGAGGTTAGGGCAACCACATTTGTCTTCGCGTCATCGCTTGCGGGCTTGACGACGAACTCGAATTTAAACTTTTCCATGTTGCCTCTTAATCTTTTTTTTTCCCTATAGTTTCTTCCTTTGTTGTGGGCTGCCACGTGGTTGCCTGTAAAATCAGGTTATTTTATTTCTCATTTTATATTTTCTTTATTTACATAGCTTTATCGGTTAGATCTCGATTATATCTTATCCTATTACTATTATAATTTATAATACCAATGCGTTACCTGTAAAACCAGGAAACGACATTTATAGCCGATACTCCTCTCTTCTATCTTGTATATTCCCCTCTTCTATCTCCATTGTACATTCGTGCGGCGCGCACTCGCGTCGCGCATCCACCTCTCTAGGCGGTTAAATTCAAACTTGTAAAGAGATATGACGGGCGAGTATACCCGTCGTCGTATTTCTTTACACATATATATATATACGGGTGCGTGCGTTCAACAACGCAAGATGGAGACGGACCGGATGCGAGAGCGTGGCAGAGCTACCAGCCCTTCTTACTAGGGGAAGAGAAAGACCCTATAGGGTAAAGGCGATATCCCCAACAACACGAGGGATAAAATTTGCAGCGCATCAAGTAGCGCCTATGGTGGAGAAAAGTGTGTTTGGAAAATTCGTGCGCGAGGAACTGTATAGAATGGGGTTGAATCGAACTGGTGGAGGTCAGGGATGGAGTGGGGAGTCCCGAGCTTCCTTGCCGGGTCGTGCAAACGAGTCGATTCAAGATGGAGGCCGGCCAGGAGTAACGACGGGAGACGCCGAACAAATGTGCCGCCATTAGCCGCGCAACCAGGTCAAGTAGATAGGGCGCATGCGTCGCGCACGGGCGAAGAGGATGCGGGTCGAACCAGCGATTCCGGTGCAACGAGTGGTCTGCGAGGATCCCCACCTCAACAATCATCGTTCATTGAGACAACAAACGCGGACGTAACGTCAGCGTTTCGACGACTGATCGCAAATGGAGGAAAAGACGAGCTTCTCGTGCAGATGACGGCAAGCCTGCTCATGAATCGCGCGCCTACGAGTATGTGTATGACTTCGCTCACATGCATTTACGGGAAGGTGCGCGTAACTGGCTCCGAGGACTATCGCGCGACGTGACTTCATGCGCGGAATTTCGTGAGACATTCCGAGACACATTTATAGTGCAGGACGATGTGTCAGTTCGATGGGCGCGAATGCAGGCGCGGTCGCAAGGGAAGTCGAAGCCCTTGACGACCTACTTCCACACCAAAACGAAATTGTGCACGGAGTTAGACCTCACCTTTCGCGGAACAAAGGCGGAAGTACTCGTGGGTGTCTGGTCGAAAGAGCTGGCCAGTGCGGTAATGCCGGCACCGCAGTATAGGAACAATGAACTTTTACACGACTTGCAGTATTACGACAACATTGTTAACTGAACGTGTGGAAAGAGTTCGAGCGACGCGCGACGTGACGAGCTCCAGAATGTATCCGTTTGTCGAAAAGGCTACAACGGAAGGGCAACGTGCGACGGGGTCGTATCGGAGACGTTCGGGAGAAGTGCGCACAGCGAACACAGCGGAAGGAAATTACACCGATAGGAGACGTTGCTTCAAGTGCAACCGAGACGGACACCTTTCCCGTGACTGCTCAGAGGCGCAGCGAGAAGTAAAGTGCTTCCGATGCGGTAAGATCGGGCCCATCAGCCGAGGATGCACCCCGAATTCTATACCTGTTGTCCAGACGATCGGGAGAGCGTATGACTCCGCAGCTCGAAAGTACATGAAGGACGCTCTTGTTAATGGTAAGCAGTTCACCGTTCTTATTGACCAGGGCAGTTCGGAGTGTACGATCCAAGCCACCAAGGCCCTGATGGATAATTACACGATGGAGGTAGCCCCGCAACCTCTAATGGGGTTCGGACCACCCAACTGCATCGTGGCGAGTCCAGGCATTGTGAGGGCATCCATCACCATCGACGGAGAGGAGGTACGGGACGTGGTGTTGTGGGTCGTTCCGGATAACGGGCTACCAGTTGACACTATCATCGGTAGGACCTTCACAGACCATCCAGGGGTCAATTACCGTAAGGTGGGCAACACGCTCACTTTCGAAGATCCTAAGGAAGCGGTATTGCCGAACGTCAACGGCGAACCTGGACGACGGTGACACAAGGAACGGTGTTGCCGTCGTAGTCGATTGACTTCTTCGACGTGGTCGACGCCAACGATGGGTACTCCCTACCAGTGCTAAATCTGGCGGCGATGGAGAGACAACTCAACACAGAGAATCGGAACGTCGTGCGAGAAATGGCGAGTCACGTGCCGATTCGACAACGAGCGACGACGGGGGAGCAGCCGATACAGCCGAAGGACCTCGACGTGAGACTAGAGCAGCCGAAGGAGGTCGTGAGTGATCTGTGCGCGGTAATAAATGAATTCCGAGACTGTGTATCCGCGGGGTTGCAAGATTTAGGCTACGCTAAGAGAGTAGAAATGAGCATTTGATTAAAAGAGGGCGCCGTGCCCGTGCAATCTAAACCTTATAGAACAACCGGCAAAGAGCGCGGAGAAATCAAGGCAATTTTGACTGACTGGCAGAAGGCTGGAATAATAAAAGAAATGTATAAAAAAAGAAATGAATAATTAACATAAGAGAAATCACAAACAGACTCGCAACACCTTGAAATTTCCGGAATCAATCCGTATCAGGGCGTGAAAAGTTGTATCTCAGGCGGTGCTCAAGATCTCTTCATCTTGTTTCAATGCTCGAAAAATGTAGTTATTTTCGTTTGCCTCAACCGACTGATTTCGTCTCCCCTAATAAGGAAGTGCAAAGCTCCACCTGATGTTTCCTAACCCAGCTCGAACACACTCTGCATTGATAGTCGTTCAGAAATATGTATTTTAGGAGGTAAATCCGACTACTATACAAGACGGAATGACAAATGGAATCCGGAAAACATGCAATCCTCCAAAAATTAGCGTCGCCATTGAGAGTTTGTTAATACACAAGGCGCCTGTTGATTTTTTCCAACACGCAAAAAAAACTGCTCGGTATATCGAAATGTGATGATCATTAACAAGTTGGTGGTTATGTTAATTTGTATCTCTCAAGAGAACAAAATGGACAGGCACTCTCAACGGTTAATCACGATAAAATTCGTAAATCTCATGAATTGCGGCGTGCTTCACTCATTGGAACGCCGACCGATAGCAGACGATAGGTGAAATGTCAAATCGTTCGGCTTGTCACGAGTCTGGAACCGGATAGACTGACAGGTAACGTAGCGAATGATTCGCTAAACGTCAGATCACGCGCGCTGGCATCTGTCAAACGCTGCGTTTTCGCAGAACCCTTCTGACCTCTCGAAGCCTTCACTAAGTTTTTTTTTGGAGCCATGCACGCCAAGTCGTTGCACAGCATTTCCAGTGTACTTGCTTGGTACTTACGTTGTACTTCCATGGCGACGCCAATTTTTTGTTATAACAGTAAGAAAAAATTTTGAATGAAAAATGAAATATTTAGAAAAATATGATATCCAAGATTTAAACATTTTGTTTGCAACATTTCTCGTAAACTTGCTTGACTATTTTATAAGAAGTTATATTACTATTTTTGTACGTTTCAATTGGAAAAATATAATAAAACGATAATTTCAAGTGAAATCAAGATTTTTTATAAATGAATCAGAATTTTCAATATGCTAAAACAAGCGATAATGTTTTTGGAGGAATTTTTTATTCAGTAGCGGTCTTTTTTTCACTTTTTCAAAGTTATATTCTACTAGGTAGTAAATATTGATCTTCCAGTATTCTTCTGGTTGTGCCACGACCAGTGCCACGTCCTGAGGGGACGTGGGCATATGTTTTATCGCGGTTCCCTCTTTTTAGCCTACGCCTAGCGCAACAGCTCGCGATGAGGGTGAAAAAGGGGAAGGTGCATGCAAAGGTGGGAATGACGCAGTGACTCGATTAAGGAATAAATTGATCTATGCAAATAATTAACAATTTGGGATTTATGAAATTAACCAATTTAGTTAATTCCGTCAACTTAAAAATACATAGAGGTTCGCTTACATTGATGATGCGCCGTGGATATGATAATCGGTTTACAGCGGTGAGGTTCGGGCCTCCGCAGGTAGGTCGGACTCCTCGGTTGCGCACGCTCGGTGACAATGTTGAATTTACACATTGATACACATTTTTTCACATGCGAGTTTCACACATACACACATACACGTTCAACGTAGACAGTTAAATAATTTCTTGTAGTTGGCGTTTTTATGAGGAACAATTTCGAAGTTAAAGTTTCGCGTTTGCTGTCAGGAGACAGATGTTCTACTTATTCAGATGAAAGTTGTTGGGAGACTAACTTCATAATTTCCTTCTTCTAGGATGTAGGAAAATTGGGATGCTGAGGTAGTGGGAGAATGGCACTCTGGAAGAGTGCACTTTTGGGGGTGCATTCTTTTGGATTGGTGGAAAACATGTATAAGTTGAAATGAGAGTGGGAGCAGGTTGCGATGGCCGCAACCGTCGCTCTATTCCCGAGAATTGGAGCGGTGCTCCTTTATCTGGAGCGCGGAAAAATAGAGAGAGGTAAAAGGGCTTTGTCGTCGGCAAGAACGCACGCTCGAGATAGGGCTTGTTGACCGAGGCCCGCGAGTCCACGTGGGAAATATCAACGCAGTTTTATGACCCGGTCAACTTTCTGGGTCCGAGGATGTTCTTCTGGCGAGTGTATATTTTAAGGATTTGGACATTTTCCGCTCTTGGGTGGTCGTTAGAATTCGGTATCGTTGCGTCGTTATGTATTTCCGTCTTTACGAATGTCATCAGGCATTTCTTGCGTGTCGCTTCACGTGTTCGTCATCCTTGTATCCGAAGGTTTCCTTTGTGTATTTTTGGTCTTAAGAACACTCTGCGATGTACTCGGACTCTGTTCGGATTACAACGAGACTGTTCGAAATTTTCCCGCTTGTATGTTTGTTCTCGATATCGTTAAGACCGCTACTCTTTCGCGTGGGAAGGTAGGCGAAACGCTTGGTTATATTATTATGAATAGGTTACATTTCCGCCGTGGTAGGCCTAACTCTAAAGAAAAATATTCAGATCCGTCAAAAAATGAGAATCCCGCTATCACGCGTCTTAGTGGTTGGTCACGAATTCCATGGGAAATCGCGTAGACCCTGCGTTTTCGCCGGAGGTCAACGAGATAAAGGGAAAGCGAAAAAAAATACACGGTCACATTTGGTCGCGACGTGACACCTCCCCCCTTTAGGATTGAGCGTCTCTCATTTTTTTTACTTCTTTTTATCCTTTCTTCTTTCTCATCCTTATACTTCCTCACTCGAAGGCTTGTACTCGTGTGCTGGGGTACTAATTAAGTCGCAAAAGATTGGAGACGGAGAGTGAGGTGTCGTCCCTCCCAATATCCGTCCCTATATACCATGTTTTATTACCCCTTCCCTTCCTTTTTACTTAGCATTCATTTTATTGTTAGATCAATTTTAATTTTATTCTGTTTTTGTTGTTTTCTTCGTTTTTCTCTTCCATGCCTTACGCCCTAGTTTTCCCCTTCCCTTTCTTTATTGCTAACTTCCCTTTATTTTTGTTGCTTTTTTTGTTAACTTTTTATACTGTTTTTGTTTCTTTTCTGTTTTTCCTTTCAACGTTTTCTAAGGTCCTCCTTGCTGTTCTTTTCCCCTCCCCTACTCCTACCGCATGATCGTTGGTTTGATTGAATTCGTGGGGGGGGGGGGGGGGGTATGGCGCCTGAGACGGACCGGGACGTCTCAGTATATATGGCTTTTCACTTCACTATGAAATATATAATAGGTGCGCGTTTTCTCCTCTTTCTTTTTCCTTATGCATATATACTTATTTGCTTATTACAACTCATCTTACTTGACAAGGTTAAAAGAACAATAATAATGAGGATAGAGAAAAAGTTTATTGAGCATTATGGGAGTGGTTGTTTTGATACTAGAAAGTCTTCTCATGCGAACTCAAGGGAAAGGAACGTAGCTTAGGAGGTTGATCGTACCTTGAACGATCGGAGACGTTAATGTAGAGATCGGGTGTTGCAGCGTTGGCCTTGGCATGACCCTTTGCTTCGACAGAAGGAGCTGTGACGAGTTTATGAAGTTCTTGAGCAGTTTCACGGCTGACGTTTTCTTCTTAGGTCGTTTAGCCACGTGCATCAGGAGGTGCGTAATCGAGTGCCATACTGCACCGACGAGGTAGACCGACCGGCCGTACACAGTATGTAGGCTGTATGTATGGATCTCCGATGAGCATGATCGTTTGCACAATGGGTAACATCCTGGTGACACCAGCGTTTACTGTACCGAATGGAAGGAATTTTTCCCCAGGTGCGATTTCAGGTGGAGTCCGCTTGATATTGTAGGTTGTTGTTATCCAGGAGATTCAACAACTTCTCTCTTCGGTTAACAGTATTTAGACTACTGATGCCCCGTGCCATATTGTTTAGGACAGCGGGTTTTTTACGGGAAATATTATGCGTTCTCGTACGTTGTCGATATCTTCTTTGGAATAGATCCCACATGATGCTGGGTTGGTGTATCGCCAAGTACATTTCGTCGTTGCCTTCATGCTTGCAGGTGGTATAGCTTCGATCGCAACAGGTATATACTAGGTGTCCCCAAGAAGTAAGATGGGGGAAATAGGGAGTTGAAGGTCGTTTGCATTTCGCTTTTTCATAATATGTGCGTTTGAGGAGTAAGGAAGTATGTTTCGGTCTCACGAGCGACAGGCAATTGATCGCAACATTCTTTTAACCTGGTCAGGTTACTTCTATTATAATAAATTGAATAACGTATACTTGTTCGCCTACAAGTATCGTCATATAGTCTGGCGTCTTCATTAAATTGTATACAATTCGTCCGAGGCTTGGAGCGCTAAAAACAAAACGATTTTGAATCATTTGGCGCTCTTTGTTACACTATTGCTTATGCATACTCTAATATAATAATTTTATAATACAATTTACGTATAGGAGTTTCCAATTGGCATAAGCGAACATATTTAGGTTCGTGACTGGAGATCTTATTCGAACTGTGCAAAAATGAGTTCGGCGAGTTTCGAACATAAACAATTTCGAGTGTTCTGTATTGAAGATACTGTAACCACACATTTGATTTGTTTTTCTGGTTGCGAGTGCAAATGTGGTATCGTTAGATATTATTGAGTACGTTGATAAGGGCTATTTGAAAACAGTGTAATTATTATGGTTATTTATTCAATTAGGATTAAAATCGGATTCGTTGTCTCTGGTTAGTTTGTGTTTCTTTTTGTTTTTGATTTCGGTGGTAACGTGCGAGTATCGCAATCGGTTTTCATGCACTATTCGTGTTTTGTTAATATATTACATTTTTAAGTTACCCTTGTCCAGTTTTTCGAGAACCTTATGTGGTCCGGTATAATGGCCTCCGAGTTTACCTGGTTTGGGACTCTTTTGGAGGTAGACAAAATCTCCAACCTTAAAACTCGATGGATTATCGTTTTTATCATAATATTGCTTCGAACGATGTTTGGAAGAGACTAGATTTACATAGGTGAGGTTCCTGATTCCATGTATTCTCGTAATTAATTCGATTAAATACCCGCGATAAGTGGGTAACTGATCGGATTCTGTAAGTGTTTCGCTCTATGGAACTCTCGCTAGTTTGCCAAAAACTACGTCATATGGAGTATACTTTGTACTCTCATGAACGTTGGTATTATATAAAAGAGTCGCTAATTCTAGCCATTGATCCCACTCGTTATCTTTATCGGTATATTGCTTCAAAAATTCAGCCAGTACGTGATGAGTTCTTTCAAGGGATCCGTTAGATTGAGGATGAAATGCCGTTGTTCGACATCGCTTGATTCGAAATCGTTTAGCGATTCGTTTCATGAGGCCGCTTAAAAAATTACTGCCTTGATCTGTAAGGAGTGCTTTGGGTGCACCAAAAACGCATATAATATTCTTTATAAATGCATCGGCGACCGTTGTCGCTAGTGCAATTGGAAGTGGAATCGCGTCACAAAATTTTGAAAGGCTGTCTTGGATAGTCAAAATGTATTCATTCTGATTGGACGTACGTTGCATTGGACCTACTATGTCCATCGGTATTTTTTCGAAAACCGTGCCCAGTGTATCCGTTATTATCATTGGCTGTTTTGTTTTGACCAGTTTCCTTAATTGGCAATCTAGGCATTGTTGAATTCTTCTCTGAATGTCTGATTTCAAGTCTTCCCAAAAATACTCTCTTTTAATTCTGTTATATATCTTGGAGACGCCTTTGTGTCCTCCTATTGGAGACTTGTGCATCTCGTAGAAAATGGAATCTCGTTTTTCAGTTGGCACGTAGCGTAGTGTCCCTAAGCAGATGATTAATCTTGTTTCACTGGACTTGAATGTTTCTTTTATTATGTTCAAGACGTCAGCCCATATTAGACGGTCGACGTGGTTACTGTGGCAAATACTCACTGATTGGAGCTTGAGATTTTCGCAAAGATCTTTCAATTCCCTTACGCTTTCTTTGATGTTTTCCGATACGAAGGATAATGAACCAGAATACTCGCCATTGATGACTAGGGCAATGTGATATTTTTTTCCAACCTTTTTACTGTAGGCACGACCTTCTGTTAAATTCTTCCAGAGGGGAAGTTTATTTGCTTCAAATAATTTTTGCGATCCAGAGTCGCAAGGTTTTCCAATTGAGTCGACAAAACATACAAAATTATCGTTTCGATAGTGAAATAATTCTTTGGTTGTTACGCAATTTGCGATTTTAAATTCAGAGGTTTCATCTTCCCGGAGTGGGAATTCCTTGTCTTCAGAGGATATTGAGTCAACTGCATTGGTGTAATTGAAATCTAGGTCAGTGGAGCTTTTGGAGTTGCGAATTTGAGGTCCTTTGCGCAGGTTAGGTCGCTCAGCTGATTCGGGGTCGATGCCCTTTCTGAGTCGCCTAACACGCGCGGGCCTTGTTATCTCGGCTTCTGTTTCCTCAGTGCTACTCCCTTCGTAGTTTATGGCCCTACGACTTGGAGCGGACGTCTATCCCCTTAGACGCAGGTACGTCAACCTTTCCCGATACGTCGTTAACGAGTTTTCCCTTGAACTGTTGTTTTGTTTTCTTTAACACCTGACCTGCATCGTTTTTCGTTTGCAAGCGGGTGACGACATGTATTTCTTCTATTTTTGGAATTTCGTGGATTTCTGCCTGGGTTGTAAATCTTATGGTTCCTTCGTTTTCGCTAACACTATTCTTTCCTAATTCGTGGAGTACATCTTGTACTATTTCATCTAGATTTTCATCGTTCTTCTGTTCGGAATGCGGGATCGCTTTGACATCCTCGAATTTTTCAATTGGGTTACGCGATAAGGCATACTCGAATTTTTCAATTGGGTTACGCGATAAGGCATACTCGAATTTTTCAATTGGGTTACGCGATAAGGCATCGGCGTTTGAATTTAATTTCCCTGGCTTGTACACGACGTCGTAGTCGTATTCCGAAAGTTTAAGTCGCCATTGCAGGGCGCGTGCGATCGCGTCTTTGGCTGTTTTGAGGGGTTACCCCCACTTGCGATTTTGAAAAAAACGATTTTTTTTATTGCATTTTTTTGAAGTATAAGTATCTGAGAATATGTCCTGAAAATTTTAAGTCGATCCGAACAAAATTGACTGAGATATGAGCGTTGAAAGAGAAGAATCCGTTGTGTAAACGACTGGCTAATTGAAACTTTAAACGCGTTTTTCTCAAAATGACATTTCTGAAGTCGGTGACCAAGATTACTCGAACACTAATGAACCGATCTTCTTGACATTTTACAGGCTTATTTAATACATAAAAATATAATCTTTAATCGTTCGATTTTTTTTTTCGAAAAAAATGGCCGTTTAATAGCCAAAAAATGGCCGTTTTTTTCGTTAAAATCGAACCATTAACTTTGACTGTCCGCCATTTTGTGAAAAATGAATCTTTTTTAAAATCCTTCGATTGAAGACTAGTTTATACTTATATTTGACTAAATCCATCCGCATTTTTTTTCAGATGAACCACTTCGCCGCAATGTTGGTCACCGCAAACCGTGTATATAAAAACATTATTTCATTGACGGCCATTTGCCACTAAACAATGTAATATTTTTCAATTAAAAAATTACTGAAAGTTCATCAAGATGTGTTCTTTAACATGGTATATTGATCGATTAGAAAAGTTTTGTAGTTTTCTTTGAAAAAAATCATGAAAAAGGCCTTTTCTGCGCTACCAGTAGGGGTAACGCCTTAAACCAGGACAGGGGTTTATGATCGGTCAGAAGCGTGAATTTCCTATCGTAAATATAAGGCATAAACGCTTTAACGCTGTGAATAATTGCCATTGCCTCTTTTTCATATGTGTCGTACCGAAGGGCTGCCCCGCGTAGTACGCGCGATGTATAAGCGATCGGTTTATCTTTCCCTATTTCACCTTGTAATAATACTCCGCCTAAGGCGTAGCCGGAAGCATCCGTTGTTATTATGAACAGTTTTTCAAAGTCTAGATACTGCAAGATGGGAGCTTCAGTAGGTATAATAGGCCGTTTCTAACCCGTGGATCTCAGAGGAGGCGAGGCGGGGGACCAGTGCGGGGAAGCCTAGTGCGGGGGTCATGCTTGGCGGCGAGGGGTGTGTGTGTGTGTGTGTGTGTGTGTGTGTGTGTGCGTGCGTGCGTGCGTGCGTGCGTGCGTGCGTGCGTGCGTGCGTGCGTGCGTGCGTGCGTGCGTGCGTGCGTGGGTGCGTGCGTGCGTGCGTGCGTGCGTGCGTGCGTGGGTGCGTGCGTGCGTGCGTGCGTGCGTGCGTGGGTGCGTGCGTGCGTGCGTGGGTGCGTGCGTGCGTGCGTGCGTGCGTGGGTGCGTGCGTGCGTGCGTGCGTGCGTGCGTGCGTGCGTGCGTGCGTGCGTGCGTGCGTGCGTGCGTGCGTGCGTGCGTGCGTGCGTGCGTGCGTGCGTGGGTGCGTGCGTGCGTGCGTGCGTGCGTGCGTGCGTGCGTGCGTGCGTGCGTGGGTGCGTGCGTGGGTGCGTGCGTGCGTGCGTGCGTGCGTGCGTGCGTGCGTGCGTGCGTGCGTGCGTGCGTGCGTGCGTGCGTGCGTGCGTGCGTGCGTGCGTGCGTGCGTGCGTGCGTGCGTGCGTGCGTGCGTGCGTGCGTGCGTGCGTGCGTGCGTGCGTGCGTGCGTGCGTGCGTGCGTGCGTGCGTGCGTGCGTGCGTGCGTGCGTGCGTGCGTGCGTGCGTGCGTGCGTGCGTGCGTGCGTGCGTGCGTGCGTGCGTGCGTGCGTGCGTGCGTGCGTGCGTGCGTGCGTGCGTGCGTGCGTGCGTGCGTGCGTGCGTGCGTGCGTGCGTGCGTGCGTGCGTGCGTGCGTGCGTGCGTGTGTGTGTGTGTGTGTGTGTGTGTGTGTGTGTGTGTGTGTGTGTGTGTGTGTGTGTGTGTGTGTGGAAGGAAGGTGAAGGAAGGTGAAGGAAGGTGTGTGGAAGGAAGGCGGGAGGGCGCAAAAGAATGTTTTGAATTTAATCACCATAAAACAATAGTTTATTGGTAATGAAATTAAACAATAACTGTACATAGTATATAGACCACACATAAAATCTTTGATATGTGCACGCGCGTCCGTCCGTCCGTCCGTCCGTGGGTGTGTGTGTGTGTTTACGTGCGTGCGTGCGTGCGTGTGTGTGTGTGTGTGTGTGTGTGTGTGTGTAAGGGTTTTTTTTAAATGTTGACACCTAAGGCATTATTCTGAAACAAAAAAATACACACATTTTTGTTTTCATCAATCTATATAATCCATTTTACAGCATGATGCTAAAATTCTGAAATGATACATACAATCAGCTGAAGATACCAAAGCTGATTGCATGTCTGTCCGTCGAATCTCGCCGACTCTTGAGACAGGTCTTAACGAGTCAGGGTTGAAGCATTTTTTTCTTGGTTGACATTCACAGCCACTTGCGATGGTAAATTTTTTTCATAGCTTGGATATTCAAAACATAGATGAAAACAACGTATTTCTTGGACAAACTATCAACTTTAGGGACCTATCGTCAAAGGTCTTTGGCGCCGATAGACCACTTGAGCAGAACTGCAGGGCCCCATGAAATAAATCTTTTGACCCGATGCATCCCGACTTGCTATTTTTTTCTCGTTTTCCTCGGGCAATATATACCAACGCGTTATTGGAAAATCACTAGGGGTCTGCTGTCCAGAAAAGGGGCACTCCATGGTCGAGATGAAATCTAGCCGGACTCATCAAGCATTGCCTTTTATGATCTCCGCACAACGGTGTCTAGGTCCTAGGGACTGAACTGGCTTATTATAAAGAGCATTCTAGTGTTTATGGATTGCCGTGTATGCGCAACTTGCCCCCGAAACATAGATGAAAGCGACGTATTTCTTGGGAAAAAACTATCAACTTTAGGCATCTATCGTCAAAGGCCTCTGATGCCGATGGACCACTTGAGCACGCTGCATTTTTGAAAAAAAATCTCTCCATCGAGGACTCGGTTTCATTCCAAAAATTAAGGACAAGATATTCACATGTGCGAGTGTGTACGCCGTGCATCCAGCCAAGAACCCCCTGCTCTTGACCAGAAACGAGTTCGAACAGGTTCCAAAGGTATTGCTCCTAAAATATTAGGGTTAATATGTTGGCTTAAGGGGTAAGGCCACTGTAAATTTTTTGAAAAATCGATTTTTTTTTATTGGCTTAAAAAATAGTTTAAACCCTCTAGAATAAGAAAAAAAAAGGTCCTGTGCGAAAAAAAATTTGTTGTCCTTAGGAAATGAAGGTCGCCGCCAAGCGTGTCAAAACTTGTTCCGAAACGACTGCAATTATATCGGAGATGGCGATTCCAAAACTTTCAAAGGTATCGTGGATTCGAAGCCTTATGAAAATGTTGATGTTAAAAAAAAAGAGTGCATAGATCACGTGCAAAAAAGAATGGGCACTCGATTGAGAAACTTAAAAAAAGGAACAAAAGGTCTCGGGGGAAGAGGAAAACTCACTGCTAAATTGATTGAAGAACTAAGCATTTATTACGGCTTAGCAATCCGTCGAAATTCCGATTCCATCAAAAATATGAAAAATTAGATCTGGGCAACCCCTTTTCACAAAATGTCAACGGATGAAAAGCCTCACCCCGAAAAATGTTCGGAGAATTGGTGCAGCTGGACGAAAGCGAAAGCAGAAAATGCCTTGGATGCGTATCATCACAATCAGCCAATGAGTGAGGAGGTTTATCAAGCCATCAAACCCATCTACATGGAATTGAGCCGGGACGAGTTGCTGGAGCGTTGCTTGGGGGCCTATACTCAAAACAATAACGAAAGTTTCAACGCTACCGTTTGGAGTTTGGCCCCCAAATCATCCTCAAGCGGAAAAACTGTACTAGATATTGCGACGGATATCGCTGTTTGCATATTCAATGGCGGCCTTACCAACGTCTTGCAAATATTCAAGATGTTGGAGGTGGAAATTGGTGTACAGTTATATAATTTCTGCATCGAAGCCGACGCCAAACGCATCACGCACGCGGAGACATCTCTGAGCGACGCGGCCAAAACTGCGCGCGCGCTCCAAAAATCAACCAGGAAAGACGAAGAAGACGAAAATTTGGCTATCGAAGGACAAATGTATGGTGCTGGGATTGCAGACTAACGGTAAAAAATTTTTTTATCTTTTTTTTTTAATTTTTTCCAATAAAAAACTATTCGCAAAACTTTAAACGCGTTTTTCTCGAAACATGGTTTTTCAAAATGGCACGCAGCATAACTCGAACAATTTCCATTTTTTTTACTTAAAATTTTAACCAGATGTGAACATTTACATTATCTTGATAATGTCGATCGGAATTTTCAAGAACTTTATTTATTGATTTTTTATTAACAAAAAACTTGCCGTTTTTTTCGTCAAACATCAATTTTTTTTTCAAACGCACGCCAAATGCACAAAAATTGATACTTTTTAAAATCCGATCGACATTCTCTAGCTATAGCCCTCTCGATTAATGGTTTTTTTTTTTTGTTCTAGATTCAAAAGTGCACCAGTGGTGCTGCGTGCCGCGGAGCCCTGGAAGCAAAACATG
Source organism: Ophion costatus (assembly GCA_951751655.1). Classification (NCBI taxonomy): domain Eukaryota; kingdom Metazoa; phylum Arthropoda; class Insecta; order Hymenoptera; family Ichneumonidae; genus Ophion; species Ophion costatus. The sequence goes on from OX632368.1 coordinate 5,659,088, forward strand.
TCCCGGGAAGATAGCTGTGGAACCGCCATTTTGTTTTTTTTTTACTGTAAAAAAATTTTATAATAAAGTTTAATGTATGCCCGATAACACCATTAAAAGTTTTTTTTCAAATACCTTCAATTTCGGGAGCAAAAAATTAGTGAAAAATCCTTTTTTTTTGGGCCGTTACAGTGGCCTTACTCGTTAATGTGGGATCGTTTGCTAGAACATCATCAGTACGACAGTGAAGTGGCATCGCATATTCCATGCATAGAGCATTATAATACGCCACAGATGAAATATCACATTGATGGCCCCCACCTCAACGTCGAGAGTGTGGAAAATGCTGTGAGGGGGGAAATTGTCCACGGATGTACTTCAAACGTGTTTGAACCGCTTTTTCGGGAGTGTGAAAAATGTCGGGGGAAAATTCACCACTTCGAAGGTTCTTCGAAGGTGTTTAAACCTGTTTTTCACGATTGGAAAAGTGGGGAGTAGTTTGAAAATTGGAGTGGGAGGGTTACGAGGCAGCTTATAATTTCGTGGTCCAAGCTCAGACTACACTATTCTACAGCAACACCAACATCTCTCCAAAAAGGAAGTTTGAAGGTGTGGAAAATGGATTTCACGAGTATTAACAAAGTTAGCCGGATGACGGAAATCCTTCCAACGGAGAAGCTGTCAGAACTCCGCATTCACTCGGATCATCGAATCTCCGACATGACGGCCGTGCAAACGAAGCTTGGGAAACGAGAAATCGCGGACATCGCAGATGAGTTCACTGTCTTCTTACCAGCACGACTTCTGAAGGCCTTCGACGAAGATTTTGAAACGTTCGAGTGTATGCGGCAAGCGGCACGTGATCATCATCTCTGGATGACATAACATGGTGGAAAATACAACAGCATGGATTTTTTCCAACTCTGAGCACCCATGGTGGGAAAAGACGAAATTCCTTCGAGCACAATCTTCGAACGGCTGTCCACATCATCGAGAGCATGCTGTAACTGGTGCGTAAATGGTCAACTCTACATGCAGTTGTGGAAAATACATCAACGTCAAGTACCATCGTCTCGAGCATGGTGGAAAAGAGCAAATTCGTGGGGGCAGCATCGTCTAGTGGAACAACCGTCGGCATCACGGTCGTCTCGCCTTCGTTTTCAACGTTTTATGTGTTGACAATGTAAAAATGTATTTAAAAAAACTGTATTATCGAAATGTAAGAGGAGGAGAAGTTCAAACTATTTTCGTCGTTGAATCAAGAATACAAATAACATATATTTTCATCGAAATGTTTTTTAATCATATAAAAAAATACCACACTCACACAACGCTTCGTATACACTCAACCAGCTTTTCAGCGATTTTACAGTTGCATGGGCACAATTGTATTTCGTGTTGAAGGAATGATGCGGGTATTTGGATCTCGTCATTTGCAGCAGCTTCTGCAGCGATGGACAGTCCAGAGTCTCCAAGTTGATGACATTTGTTGCGGAATCCGTGAATCTTCGCATAGATGGTAGGAGCTCCTCGCAAGATTTCTCGAATTGTCTTTCTAGCTGCCTCGTATGGTATGCCGCTTTGATCCCAGCGTATTCAATGGAAATTGCGTTCCAGCCACTTGTTTGTCATTTTCTACTCGGCCGGTAGAGAGTCCCATGCAAATGGTGCGTCGAAGGAGAGCGTCCGCGGTTCAGCATTTTTGTCGTGGAGTTTGACGATGGATGTCTCCTTTAGGACACATTCGTTGACAAGTCTCCTGAGGCCCTGCACCTTGTCGATAAGCTTCGCTTTCACTGAAGTGGATGCAAATCATCGGCATGATTTTATACCAATTTTTTAACCCCACTACTAATTGGATTGTACTTGACAATACGATCATGGAGGATCATTCAGTATGCTGACGTTTGTGGTGGAATATTGTTTTTCAATTCAAACTCAAGGCGCACGTCAACTGGGCCGGACTTGAGAGAATCGTTTTTTTTTTGAACAATCAATGACAACGAGGGGGGGCTTTTTCTAAAAATTCAAATCCTGCTCAGCTATGGTTCAGCCTCTTTGTTGTAATAGGTCGGTTGTAAGTTTGCGTATATGTCGTAGAGCAAATTGATTTTGATCGATGTACAATGATCAAAGTGGCTCGCATTTTGTTGTTTCTTATTTTTCCGTTTCGTCTGCAGCGCGAGTGTGACATACCGTGCTTTCTCCAGCTCATTCGAGGTTTTCATAGACCACACGTGCTTAGAGGTCGCAGGCAGCAATGGATATTCGTACAGGTCCTATGTTCCGAAAACTCGTGGAGATTGGTCTAGGTCTTTGGCGAGGAACTTTATCGGTTGAACTTTTCGCTGATCCGAGACTGCTACATACGGTACGAGCCGTTCTATATTATGCAATACGCGTTTGTAGTATTCGCTCTTGGGATCCATGGGAGTATCCACGGCTACACAATACAACGAAATATGCATGGATCGTGCCCGCTGCCATCCCAGCTAGAGAAATCAAAATATGTCATTTTTGCGGCACAGACTGGTGAAAAGAAGTCAATGACAAAGGACATTTCATTATTCGTCGACTGCGAACTCGCCAGAGTTAAACTTTATCTCAATTCGGGATTCTATCCTCACGATGGATCGAATTTGGACTGCGACAAAAAAAAGTTTCGCCATTTTGTTCAATATGTACTCGCGATTTCGTAAAAATATCATTATGACTGTATTAGTGATCGTTCTTTTCTAACCATCGCCAAGTTTTTATGTAGTGGCCTGTTCACGGTCGATGATTGTTCGCATCAGAACGAGCCTGTGAACAAATGCTATTGAATATGCATGAATAGAGTTCGAATGCAAGGAAGATTCACGACTGAACACAATTGTATATTGTTTGAATTTTACACGATCGCGTTGTTGCATCCTGTCCATTGACCGGCATTATCCAAAAAATTGCATAGATCAGCAAAATACCCCCGGCTAAATGAATAAATAGTTTGGAAATGAGCTTCTCAATTATCAACGTCAGTCATGATTGGATCTTGTCATCGACTAGACCACGCTAAAATATATTCGTTATGGCTGTGCCCACGTTTGTGGATCTACAAGCATTCATTGTTGGAAGGAACTTTATCGTGAAGGAAGTAGCCATTCTGAGAGCGGGATGCGTGCTCTCCCATTATATTTTCGCGAGTCCCATACCATGGAGACTTCTCACAAAATCTGAAAGATACGAAGCATCATGGTTGATTCGCAATCATAATGGTCTAAAGTGGGCCTATGGAAACGTTCCGTATAGCATGGCTGAAGGTTTAAAAACGGCTGCAGTTGAAGGTTCAACGGAAGACGATATGTGTCCTATGATACATGTTAAGGGTCATGAAGAACGAGAATGGGTAGCTGATATACTAAATATGAAAAATGAGCTAGTTATTGGGTCGTTGAATATAGACTTGGAAGATATGGATGTCTCAAGTGAATTAGATGGAAGTTCTACTCTACGACGTAAAAAGCATAAAAACAATTGTGCCTTACAAAATGCATTAAAGATCTTCAATTGGTGGCTGAATCATAACGAGTCTTGCAAATAAAGGAAATGTAACATTATGTACTTTTTTATTCTCCTCACCCCGTACATCGTTATGTCAGTGTAATCTGATATCGGATTGTGCAACTGAATACAATATTTTTTTCGAATGTGAAACTCCAGTTTTTTGTATGGAATTTGATTGAAAATAAATGAATATAATTGCAAAATGATGGTCGATGACATTCATCAGTTTAAGCTCGACAGATGTTCGATAGCCGTTTGTTGCAAGTTTGCGAGGCGTTCAAAGATTTTCAAGAGTCATTCGTGAGACGATGAAGAGACTTCCGACGATTTTCGTAAGACCGTTAAAGACAACCAAGGGACGTTCAAAAACATTCATAAGCCGTTTGAAGACATGTATGAGGGGTTCAAAGGGTTTCAAGAGACTTCTTACGACGTTCCTGAGAGTTTTAAGATGTTCGTGAATCGTTAAAGAGACTTTAGGAAACTTTCATAGGACGTTTAAAGACATTTACGAGAGGTTCGAACACGTTCAGAGACTTTCGCAGACGTTCAAGAGATCTTTGACGATATTCATAATACGTTTAAAGACACCGATGAGGGATTCGAACCCGTTCAGAGACTTTCGATGAAGTTCAAGAGATCTTTGACGATATTCATAATACGTTTGAAGACATTCATTGGGGATTCGAAGACGCTTAAGAGATTTTTAACGATATTCACGAGGGGTTTGAAGACGTCCAAGAAACTTTCGAACACGTTCAAGAGACTTTCAACGATATTCATAATACGGTTGACGACATTCATGAGGGGCTTGAATACTCTTAAGAGAGACTTTCAAGACATTCACGAGGGGTTCGAAGAGTTTCAAGAGACCTTCTCTGACGTTCATGAAACGTTTGGTGATGTTCGTGAGAGGTTCAAGAGACTTTCGAAAACGTTCATAAGACGTTTGAAAACATTCACGAAAGGTTCGAAGACGTTCAGAGACTTTCGAAGACGTGTAAGAGAACTTTGACCATATCCATAATACGTTTGAAGATGTTCGTGAGACGTTCAAGTGATTTTCGAAAACGTTCACGAGATTTTCAACGACATACATAACACGTTTGAAGACATTCGTGAGGGGTTCGAAAACGCTTAAGAGACTTTCAAAGACATACACGAGAGACGGTTTGAAGATGTTCAAGAGGCTTTCGAGTTTATAATTTAAAATGCGATCTTCGACGACATCTATAAACCGGAGATGTTCACGACATTTGAGTTTTGCTGGAATTGTCTGGGTTTGTTTGGGATTTTCACCCAAACAATTCCAGCAAAACTCAGATGTCGTCGAAGATCGCCGGCGATTTTCACGACATTTGTGTTTGTTGAGTTGAAAGAAAGAGTTTGTTTGAAGTTTGTTGAGTTGAAAGAAAGAGTTTGTTGAGTTGAGAGAAGAGAGAGTTGAGTTGAGAAAAGAGTTAAGTTTGGGATTTTCACCTAAACAAACCCAAACAATTCCAGCAAAACTCAAATGTCGTGAAAATCTCCGGTCTATACATATCGTCGAAGATCGCATTTTGAAGTATAAACTCCAAAGCTTCTTGAACGTCTTCAAACCGTCTCTTGTGTATGTCTTTGAAAGTCTCTTAAGCGTCTTCGAACCCCTCATGAATGTCTTCAAACGTATTATGAATGTCGTCGAAAGTCTCGTGAACGTTTTCGAAAGTCTCTTAAACGTCTCACGAACATCTTCAAACGTCTCACGAAGTTCGGAGAAAGTCTCTTGAAACTCTTCGAATCCCTTGTGAATGTATTTTGGAAGTCTCTCTTAAGCGTCTTCGAACCCCTCATGAATGGCGTCAAACGTATCATGAATGTCGTCGAAAGTCTCGTGAACGTTTTCGAAAACTTCTTGAACGTCTCACGAACATCTTCAAACGTATTATAAATATCGTCAAAGATCTCTTGAACGTCTTCAAAAGTTTCTTAGATGTCCTCAAACCCCTTGTGAATGTCTTTGAAAATCTCTGAAACGTCATCGAACCCCTTATCGATGTCTTCGAACGTATTATGAATATCGTCAAAGACCTCTTGCACGTCTTCGAAAGTCTTTGAACGTCTTCGAACCTTTCGTGAATGTTTTCAAACGTCTTATGAACATTTTCGAAAGTCTCCTGGACCTCTCACGAACATCTTCAAACGTCTCATGAACGTCGGAGAAAGTCTCTTGAAACTCTTCGAACCCCTGGTGAATGTCTTTGAAAGTCTCTCTTAAGAGTCTTCAAGCCCCTCGTGAATGTCGTCAAAGGTATTATGAATATCGTTGAAAGTCTCTTGAACGTGCGAAAGTTTCTTGGACGTCTTCAAACCCCTCGTGAATATCTTTAAAAGTCTCTTAAGGGTCTTCGAATCCCTCATGAATGTCTTCAAACGTATTATGAATGTCGCCGAACGTCTCGTGAACGTTTTCGAAAGAATCTTGAACGCCTTACGAATATCTTCAAACGTCTCATGAACGTCGTAGAAAGTCTCTCAACCGTATTCGAAAGTTTCTTGGATGTCTTCAAGCTCCTCGTGAATTTCTTTGAAAGTCTCTTAAACGTCTTCGAACCCCTCATCGATGTCTTCAAACGTATTATGAATATGGTCAAAGATCTCTTGAACGTCTTCGAAAGGCTCTGAACGTTTTCGAACCCCTCATCGATGTCTTTATACGTATTATAAATATCGTCAAAGATCTCTTGGACGTCTGCGAAAGTCTCTGAACGTCTTCGAACCTCTCGTAAATGTCTTCAAACGTCTTATGAACGGTTCCGAAAGTCTCTTTAATGTTTCACGAACATCTTAAGACTTCTCATGAACGTTGTAAAAAGTCTCTTGAAACTCTTTGAACCCCTCATGCATGTCTTCAAACGGCTAATGAATATTTTTGAGAGTCTCTTGATTGTCTTCAATCGTCTTACGAATGTCGTCGGAAGTCTCTTCAACGTCTCACGAATGACTTTTGAAATTCGTTGAACGCCTCGCAAACTTGCGACAAACGGCTCTCGGAAATCTGTCGAACATAGACTGATGAATGTCATCGACCATCGTTGTGCAATTATATTCATTTATTTCCCATCAAATTCCATACAAAAAAAACTGGAGTTCCACATTCGAAAAAAATATTGTATTCAGTTGCACAATCCGATATCCGATTACACTGACATAACGAAGTACGGGGTGAGGAGAATAAAAAAGTACATAATGGTACATTTCCTTTATTTGCAGGAATCTTTATGATTCAGCCACCAATTGAAGATCTTAAATCCATTTTGTAAGGCACAATTGTTTTTATGCTTTTCACATCGTGGAGTAGAACTTCCATCTAATTTACTTGAGACATCCATACCTTCCAAGTCTATATTCAGCGACTCAATAACTAGCTCATTTTTCATATTTAGTATATCAGCTACCCATTCTCGTTCTTCATGACCCGTTACATGTATGATAGCACACATATACCTCAAGTCACAATATTATCCATATGAAAATTTGAATTTGAACATCGATCAAAATCAATTTGCTCTACGACATAAACGCAAACTTTCAACCGACCTATTACAACAAACAGACTGAACCATGGCTGAGCAGGATTTGAATTTTTAGAAAAAGCCCCCCCTCGTTGTCATAGATTGCTAAAAAAATACGAAAAATCCAAATGCCCGCATCATTCCTTCAACACGAAATACAATTGCGCCCATGCAAATGTAAAATCGCTGAAAAGCTGGTTGAGTGTATACGGAGCGTTGTGTGAACGTGGTATTTTTTTTATGAATCAAAAACATTTCGATGAAAATATATGTTATTTGTATTCTCTATTCTACGACGAAAATAGTTTGAACTTCTCCTCCTCTTACATTGCGATAATACAGTTCTTTTAAATACATTTTTACATAGTCAACACATAAAACGTTGAAAACGAAGGCGAGACGACTGTGATGCCGATGGTTGTTCCACTAAACGATGCTGCCCCCACGAAATTGCTCTTTTCCACCATCCTCGAGACGATGGTACTTGACGTTGATGTATTTTCCACAACTGCATGTAAAGTTGACCATTTGCGCACCAGCTACAGCATGCTCTCGATGATGTGGACAGCCGTTCGAATATTGTGCTCCAACGAATTTCGTCTTTTCCCACCATGGGTGCTCAGAGTGGGAAAAAGTCCATGCTGTTGTATTTTCCACTATGGAATGTCATCCAGAGATGATGATCACGTGCCGCTTGCCGCATACACTCGATCGTTTCCAAATCTTCGTCGAGGCCTTCACAAGTCGTGCTGGTAAGAAGACAGTGAACTCATCTGCGATGTCCGCGATGTATCGTTTCTCAAACTTGGTTTGCACGGCCCTCATGTCGGAGTTTCGATGATCCCAGTGAATGCGGAGTTCTGACAGCTTCTTCGTTGGAAGGAATTCCGTCATCCGGCTAACTTTGTTCATACTGTCACGTCCTGAGGGGACGTGGGCATATGTTTTATCGCGGTTCCCTCTTTTTAGCCTACGCCTAGCGCAATAGCTCGGGATGAGGGTGAAAAAGGGAAAGGTGCATGCAAAGATGGGAAAGACGCAGTGACTCGATTAAGAAATAAATTGATCTATGGAAATAATTAACAATTTGGGATTTATTGAAATTAACCAATTTAGTTAATTTCGTCAACGTGAAAATACATAGAGGTTCGCTTACATTTATGATGCGCCGTGGATACGATAATCGGTTTACAGCGGTTGAGTTTGGGCCTCCGCAGATAGGTCGGACCCCTCGGTTGCGCACGCTCGGTGGTAATGTTGAATTTACACGTTGATACAAGTTTTTACACATGCGAGTTTCACACATACACATTCAACGTAGACAGTTAAATGATTTCTTACAGTTCGCGTTTTTATGAGGAACAATTTCGAAGTTCAAGTTTCGCGTTTGCTGTCAGGAGACAGATGTTCTACTTATTCCGATGAAAGTTGTTGGGAGACTGTTCTCTACGAGAGGTGATGGAACACACTGACTTGATGATTTCCTTCTTCGAGGATGTAGGAAAAATTGGGATGCTGAGGTGGTGGGAGACTGGCCCCCTGGGAGAGTGCACATTTGGGGGTGCATTCTTTTGGAATGGTGGAAAATATGTATAAGTTGAAATGAGAGTGGGAGCGAGGAGTAGGTTGCGATAGCCACAACCGTCGCTCTATTTCCGGGAATTGGAGCTGCGCTTCTTTATCTGGAGCGCGGAAAAATATAGACGAAAAAGGGGCCTTGTCGGCGCCAAGAACGCACGCTCGAGATAGGGCTTGTTGACCGAGGCCCGCGAGTCCGCATGGGAAATATCAACGCAGTTTTATGACCGCAGCAACTTCCTGGGTCGGAGGATTTTCTCCTAGCGAGTGTATATTTTTTAAGGATTTGGACATTTTTCCGCTCTTGGATGATCGTGAGCATTCGGTATCGTTGCGTTGTTATATATTTACGTCTTTATGAATATCATCACGCATTTCTTGCGTGTCGCTTCACGTGTTCGTCATCCTTGTAACCCGAAGGTTTCCTTTGTGTATTTTGGGTCTTAAGGACACTCTGCGATATACTCGGACTCTGTTCGGGTTACAACGAGACTGTTCGAAATTTTCCCGCTTATATATTTGTTCTCGATATCGTTAAGACCGCTACGCTTTCGCGTGGGAAGGTACGAGAAACGCTTAGTTATATTATTATGGATAGGCTACGTTTCCGCCGTGGTAGGCCTAACTCTAAAGAAAATATTCAGATCCGTCGAAAAATGAGAATTCCGCTATCGTGCGTATTAGGCTTAAAAAGACATTGTACGCATTTGGTCGCGACGTGACAATACTCGTAAAATCAATTGTCCACCCTTTTAAAGTTCCTTTTTGGAAAGATGTTGATGTTGCCGTAGAATAGTGTAGTCTGGGCTTGGACCACGAAATTATAAGCTGCCTCGTAACCCTCCCACTCGAATTTTCAAACTACTCCCCACTTCTCCAATCGTGAAAAACAGGTTTAAGCACCTTCGAAGAACCTTCGAAGTGGTGAATTTTCCCCCGACATTTTTCACACTCCCGAAAAAGCGGTTCAAACACGTTTGAAGAACATCCGTGGACAATTTCCCCCCTCACAGCATTTTCCACACTCTCGACGTTGAGGTGGGGGCTATTAATGTGATATTTCATCTGTGTCGTATTATAATGCTCTATGCATGGAAGATATGATGTCACTTCACTGTCGTTCCAATGATGTTCTAGCAAACGATCCCACAATAAGCCAACATATTTACCCCATTACTTTAGGAGCAATACCTTTGGAACCTGTTCGAGCTCGTTTCTGGTCAAGACCAGGGGGTTCTTGACTGGATGCACTGCGTACATACTCGCACATGTGAATATCTTGACCTTATATTTTGGAATGATACCGAGTCCTCGATGTATAGATTTTTTTTCAAAAGTGCAGCCTGTTCACGTCGTCCATCGGCATCAAAGGCCTTTGACGATAGATGCCGAAAGTTGATCGTTTTTTTCCAAGAAATACGTCGTTTTCAGCTATGTTTCGGGGGCAAGTTGCGCATACACGGCAATCCGACAACACTGGAATGCTCTTTATAATAAGCCAGTGCAGTCCCTAGGACCTAGACACCGTTGTGTGGAGATCATAAAAGGCAATGCTTGATGAGTCCGGCTAGATTTCATCTCGACCATGGAGTGCCCTTCTCTCGACAGCAGACCCCTAGAGATTTTCCGATACCGCGTTGGTATATATTGCCCGAGGAAAACGAGAAAGAAATAACAAGTCGGGATGCATCGGGTCAAAAGATTTTTTTTCACGGGGCCCTGCAGCTCTGCTCGGGTGGTCCATCGGCGCCAAAGGCCTTTGACGATAGATCCCTAAAGTTAACAGTTCGTTCAAGAAATTCGTTGTTTTTATCTATGTTTTAAATATCCAAGCCAAGAAAAAATTTACCATCGCGAGTGGTTGTGAATGTCAACCAAGAAAATAAATGCTCCAACACTGACTTGTTAAGACCTGTCTTAAGAGTCGGCGAGATTCGACGAACTTACATGCAATCATCTTTGGGATCTTCAGCTGATCGTATGTATCATTTCAGAATTTTCGCATCATGCTGAAAAATGGATTATATAGATTGATGAAAACAAAAATGTGTGTATTGTTTTGTTTCAGAATAATGCCTTCGGTGTCAACATTTTTAAAAAACCATCATATACATACACACACACATACACACACACACACACACACACAAACACAAACACACACACACGCGCGCACACACACACACACACACACACACACACACACACACACACACACACACACACACACACACACACACACACACACACACACAAAGACACTCGAGGACGGTGGGTTCCCCCCTCCCGCCAGTCGCTCTGGCGACCTCGTGGCTGCTCCCTCCACATAGAACCCTGACATCCTCCGCCGTGACGTCACGTCCCCGCGCTGGACCCGCCCGCCCCACTCTTCCAAGCATGGCTCGCGCACTGGACGCCCGCCCCGCTCCCCCCTCAGATCGCTGGGTTAGCAATGGCCTATTATACCTACTAGCTTCCCAGAGCTTATCCTTGAGTACTTCGAAAGCCTTTTGTGTTTCTTCGGTCCATTCGAAATCGACCTTATCTTCTAAAAGTCGCGTCAATGGTTTCGCTATCTTCGAAAAATGTTTAATGAACCTACGATAGTACCCTATTGGGCCTAAAAATTGTCGAATATTTTTAACAGTTTTGGGAACTGCGAATTCCCTTACCGCTGACAATTTATTGGGATCCGGTCTTAACCCGTCCTTCCCGATTATATGCCCTAGGTAATTAACTTCTGGCCTGAGAAATTTGCATTTGTTCGGTTGAAATTGTAGGTTGGCTTTACGCAACCTTTCCATCAGTTCCTCGATTTTTTTACCGTGCTCCTCTAAATCCTTAGCGAAAATGACGATGTCGTCGAGATAAACGAAGAAGGACACTCCTTGGAGCCCACTCAACACGACGTCTACCAAGCGCTGGAAAGTCACCGAGGCATTTTTAAGCCCAAAAGGTATTCTCGAAAATTCATAGTGCCCATACGGAGTAGAGAAGGCAGTTTTCGGCTTATCATTGGGATTCATTTCTATCTGATGGAACCCGGACGCTAAGTCGAATACGGAGAAATAATTCGCGATGCCTAATTCATCCAGAATGTCTGTGATATTGGGCAACGGATACGAATCGCTGATTGTCTTTTCGTTAAGGGCCCGAAAATCAATTACTATTCTCCAACGCTTATTGCCATTGGAGTCGGATTTCTTTGGTACTATCCAAACAGGACAGTTGTTTGGTGATTGCGAATGGTTGATAATCCTCAAGTCCAGTAGCTCGTCTACCTGACGTTGGACTACGCTCTTAAGGAGTAAGGCCACTGTAACGGCCCAAAAAAAAAAGGTTTTTTCACTAATTTTTTGCTCCCGAAATTGAAGGTATTTGAAAAAAAACTTTTAATGGTGTTATCGGGCATACATTAAACTTTATTATAAAATTTTTTTACAGTAAAAAAAAAACAAAATGGCGGTTCCACAGCTATCTTCCCGGGACATGTTTTGCTTCCAGGGCTCCGCGGCACGCAGCACCACTGGTGCACTTTTGAATCTAGAACAAAAAAAAAAACCATTAATCTAGAGGGCTAGAGAATGTCGATCGGATTTTAAAAAGTATCAATTTTTGTGGATTTGGCGTGCGTTTGAAAAAAAAATTGATTTTTGACGAAAAAAACGGCAAGTTTTTTGTTAATAAAAAATCAATAAATAAAGTTCTTGAAAATTCCGATCGACATTCTCAAGATAATGTAAATGTTCACATCTGGTTAAAATTTCAAGTAAAAAAAATGAAAATTGTTCGAGTTATGCTGCGTGCCATTTTGAAAAACCATGTTTCGAGAAAAACGCGTTTAAAGTTTTGCGAATAGTTTTTTATTGGAAAAAATTAAAAAAAGAAGTTAAAAAAAATGTTTACCGTTAGTCTGCAATCCCAGCGCCATACATTTGTCCTTCGATAGCCAAATTTTCGTCTTCTTCGTCTTTCCTGGTTGATTTTTGAGCGCGCGCGCACTTTTGGCCGCGTCGCTCAGAGATGTCTCCGCGTGCGTGATGCGTTTGGCGTCGGCTTCGATGCAGAAATTATATTACTGTACACCAATTTCCACCTCCAACATCTTGAATATTTGCAAGACGTTGGTAAGGCCGCCATTGAATATGCAAACAGCGATATCCGTCGCAATATCTAGTACAGTTTTTCCGCTTGAGGATGATTTGGGGGCCAAACTCCAAACGGTAGCGTTGAAACTTTCGTTATTGTTTTGAGTATAGGCCCCCAAGCAACGCTCCAGCAACTCGTCCCGGCTCAATTCCATGTAGATGGGTTTGATGGCTTGATAAACCTCCTCACTCATTGGCTGATTGTGATGATACGCATTCAAGGCATTTTCTGCTTTCGCTTTCTTCCAACTGCACCAATTCTCCGAACATTTTTCGTGCTGAGGCTTTTCATCCGTTGACATTTTGTGAAAAAGGGTTGCCCAGATCTCATTTTTCATATTTTTGATGGAATCGGAATTTCGACGGATTGCTAAGCCGTAATAAATGCTTAGTTCGTCAATCAATTTGGCAGTGAGTTTTCCTCTTCCCCCGAGACCTTTTGTTCCTTTTTTTAAGTTTCTCAATCGAGTGCCCATTCTTTTTTGCACGTGATCTATGCACTCTTTTTTTTTAACATCAACATTTTCATAAGGCTTCGAATCCACGATGCCTTTGAAAGTTTTGGAATCGCCATCTCCGATATAATTGCAGTCGTTTCGGAGCAAGTTTTGACACGCTTGGCGGCGACCTTCATTTCCTAAGGACAACAAATTTTTTTTCGCACAGGACCTTTTTTTTCTTATTCTAGAGGGTTTAAACTATTTTTTAAGCCAATAAAAAAAAATCGATTTTTCAAAAAATTTACAGTGGCCTTACACCTTAAGAGCCTGAGGAAAACTGTATTGTTTTGTATTAATCGGGAGGTCGTCGACCGTGGGGATCTTGTGCCGCAGCACAGATGTAAACTCCAGAGATTCGCCTTTTATGTGAAACCTATCTGGGTATTTTTCTATAATTGTTTCTACATGATCTAGCTCATCTTTGGCTAGCTGATCGAGTCGCAGGAGCCCTCTTATTATCTCCGTGCGCTCCGAGAGATTTTTTGTATTACGCGATCTTGGGTCAGACATGGAAACACAATTTACGAATTGCATTTCTCTCCGATTTGAAATTTGATTTTTTTTCGATTTTGAATTTTTGACGCTCATTGGCTTTTCTTTTATTTTACTTTTGATTTTTCAATTTTATTCGATCTTGATTCTTGGCCTGAGATTTTATTAGTATTTTTATTTGATTTATTGATCTTAATTCCAGTTCTTTCCTCGCTACCATAATTTTTGTTGAATTTTCCCTGGTCATCGCTCTCTTTGGGGCAATGCCAGGTTTTTATTCGACATTTTTCGTCGATTTTTTAAAATTTGCCTCTTTTGGGCTCTGAAAATGCGCGATTGTCTTGCAATCATCGCTTGAAATAGAAGAGTCACGAGGGATCGCACTGGAATGAGAGATTGTCATGCACTCTACTTGTTTTATTTTCTGCTAAGTCTTCGATCGCGTCGAATTCTTGCAGTTTTACGACTGGCACGATCAGTCGTATGGCATCATTTGTGGTATTGTTATCCTTCAAATGAGCCTTCCCGCGGATGTTCGTTACCAGGCAGTCGCCGGCATATACACCTTCGCGGATTTTTAAAGGCGAGAGATAACCTTCCTTTATCGTGCTATCCTCCACTTTTACGTGAAAGGAAGTTTCCGAACGCGCGGGCATTTCTATCACGTCGTCGGGTTCGCCTGATTTTTCAAATGGCCAAGATCTTGTTCTGCATTCAAAACGTTCTGTCTCATAATTAATTTTTCTTTAGTTTCAAAAAAGATTTTCGACCCTAATAATCCAGGATAGGGGAGCGGTATCGAATCTGGAATTATGGGAAATAGGGTATTGAACCGGAATACTTGAATTATTACGCTCCCTAACGCGTACACTGGTAGCTCTGATATACCTTTTGATTTTATAATATCCGATTCATCGATACCGACCATATTTCTTGTGTATTCTTTCTTTATAAGATTGGGAATGGCTCCAGTGTCTAATAGCATTACCGTGCGACCCGTTTCCGGTAGTGCTCCGATACACACCAAGGATAGCTTATTGAAATTTTCCGCGTTTGTTTTGTAGGACGGGTATCGTTGGCTTGAGCCTGTTCCATGGCCATGTTTGCCGGACGCGTGGGGGTCGGGGTACCGCTCGGCGCGTCCGTCCGAGGGGTATTCTTCCCGTTTCCGGACTGATTTTGGGACTTATTATATTCAAGTATGCGGCAATTTTCTAATGTATGGCCGAATTTTTTGCAATATCGGCAAGTCGGTGTATCATTTTGCGGCATGTTATTCGGAATTTTGAAGCATTTGTCCGCAGTGTGCCCGCGGGTATGGCAGTATTGGCACTGTGGAACAGATGAGGGGCGAGGACTATCACTCGAATAATACTGTGGCTCTTTACGCGAGGTACACTCGCTAGCCGAGTGCCCTGGTTTTTTACACAATTGGCAAGTAATTGTGTAGGACCTTTGACTGTGGAAACATTTGTCCGCGGTATGACCTATTTTTTTTTACAAATTCGGCACGTGACAGGCCCGTGATTGTTAGCAGATTTTCGACATTCGTTGGCACTGTGGCCATGGATTTTACAAATTTGGCAAATTACCGTCGCGAATCGATAAGCTTCGGTCCCGTGGTTATCCTTTTTGCAAATATTACAGATTCTGGCTGGCCTACATTGAATGGGTCTTTCCGGTTTTATGGAGGGTGCCTCTAACTTTCTTCGGGCCTCGACATCACGTTCGATTTTGACCGCGTAGTCAAAACCACTTAAAACTTGTGAGACAATATTCATCCACTTGTCTCCTAACTAATTGGTCCTCTTACCCATTAGTAGCTAATTTTCGCGCTTCCAATATTTCTCTTGCTTTTTTCCTTATTTTTGTGGAAAATTCTATGACAGTATCGCCGCTTGCTGGGTAGATGTTGCTGAGTTCTCCCAACAGCTGAATCTCAGATTTGTTTGGCGCGTATATTTTTTTTTAGAAAATCTACGAGTTCCTTTACTGTCTCGAATTTAATTCCATGTATAGTTTCTCCGGCTAGATCTTTCAATTTGTTCCTCAATCATTTTACTAAATACTTCTCTGATTCGGCTGGAAGCATGTCTTTGGCATCTTCACAACCGGTCGTAAAGTCTGAGAAGAGGATATTTTTCCCGTCAAATTCCGGAACAACGCTAACGGCTTCCTTCAAAGAAATTAATTGATTCGTTCCTAGAGCCATATTGTTTGAATTGTCTAGATTTCCTTTAGGTAGTAATGCTAATATTTTGACGGATCTTTTAGGAGCTTCGAGACCTGATCATAAATTAGCGTTTGATCCTCTTAAGGAGTAAGGCCACTGTAACGGCCCAAAAAAAAAGGTTTTTTCACTAATTTTTTGCTCCCGAAATTGAAGGTATTTGAAAAAAAACTTTTAATGGTGTTATCGGGCATACATTAAACTTTATTATAAAATTTTTTTACAGTAAAAAAAAAACAAAATGGCGGTTCCACAGCTATCTTCCCGGGACATGTTTTGCTTCCAGGGCTCCGCGGCACGCAGCACCACTGGTGCACTTTTGAATCTAGAAAAAAAAAACCATTAATCTAGAGGGCTATAGCTAGAGAATGTCGATCGGATTTTAAAAAGTATCAATTTTTGTGGATTTGGCGTGCGTTTGAAAAAAAAAATTGATTTTTGACGAAAAAAACGGCAAGTTTTTTGTTAATAAAAAATCAATAAATAAAGTTCTTGAAAATTCCGATCGACATTCTCAAGATAATGTAAATGTTCACATCTGGTTAAAATTTCAAGTAAAAAAAATGAAAATTGTTCGAGTTATGCTGCGGGCCATTTTGAAAAACCATGTTTCGAGAAAAACGCGTTTAAAGTTTTGCGAATAGTTTTTTATTGGAAAAAATTAAAAAAAGAAGTTAAAAAAAATGTTTACCGTTAGTCTGCAATCCCAGCACCATACATTTGTCCTTCGATAGCCAAATTTTCGTCTTCTTCGTCTTTCCTGGTTGATTTTTGGAGCGCGCGCGCACTTTTGGCCGCGTCGCTCAGAGATGTCTCCGCGTGCGTGATGCGTTTGGCGTCGGCTTCGATGCAGAAATTATATAACTGTACACCAATTTCCACCTCCAACATCTTGAATATTTGCAAGACGTTGGTAAGGCCGGCATTGAATATGCAAACAGCGATATCCGTCGCAATATCTAGTACAGTTTTTCCGCTTGAGGATGATTTGGGGGCCAAACTCCAAATGGTAGCGTTGAAACTTTCGTTATTGTTTTGAGTATAGGCCCCCAAGCAACGCTCCAGCAACTCGTCCCGGCTCAATTCCATGTAGATGGGTTTGATGGCTTGATAAACCTCCTCACTCATTGGCTGATTGTGATGATACGCATCCAAGGCATTTTCTGCTTTCGCTTTCTTCCAACTACACAAATTCTCCGAACATTTTTCGTGCTGAGGCTTTTCATCCGTTGACATTTTGTGAAAAACGGTTGCCCAGATCTCATTTTTCATATTTTTGATGGAATCGGAATTTCGACGGATTGCTAAGCCGTAATAAATGCTTAGTTCGTCAATCAATTTGGCAGTGAGTTTTCCTCTTCCCCCGAGACCTTTTGTTCCTTTTTTTAAGTTTCTCAATCGAGTGCCCATTCTTTTTTGCACGTGATCTATGCACTCTTTTTTTTTAACATCAACATTTTCATAAGGCTTCGAATCCACGATGCCTTTGAAAGTTTTGGAATCGCCATCTCCGATATAATTGCAGTCGTTTCGGAGCAAGTTTTGACACGCTTGGCGGCGACCTTCATTTCCTAAGGACAACAAATTTTTTTTCGCACAGGACCTTTTTTTTCTTATTCTAGAGGGTTTAAACTATTTTTTAAGCCAATAAAAAAAAATCGATTTTTAAAAAAATTTACAGTTGCCTTACCCCTTAAAGCGTACCCTGTACTACGGGATTGACCTGGTTTGTTTGATTCTGAATACGATAAATCTTCAGTGATATTTAAATCTAACGACTCGCATGTGAATTCTTTGTTCATTGAGTCTATTTGCAAAAGCACATACCCTTTTCCAATCCCGGACGAGCCCCCAAAATGTATATGTCACGTCCTGAGGGGACGTGGGCATATGTTTTATCGCGGTTCCCTCTTTTTAGCCTACGCCTAGCGCAATAGCTCGGGATGAGGGTGAAAAAGGGGAAGGTGCATGCAAAAGTAGGAATGACGCAGTGACTCGATTAAGAAATAAATTGATCTATGCAAATAATGAACGATTTGGAATTTATTGAAATTAACCAACTTAGTTAATTCCGTCAACATGAAAATACATAGAAGTTCGCTTACATTGATGATGCGCCGTGGATATGATAATCGGTTTACGGCGCTGAGGTTCGAGACTCCGCAGGTAGGTCAGACCCCTCGGTTGCGCACGCTCGGTGACAATGATGAATTTACACGTTGATACAAATTTTTACACATGCGAGATTCACACATACACACATACACGTTCAATGTAGACAGTTAAATAATTTCTTGTAGTTCGAGACTTCTATCACGAGACAGATGTTCTACTTATTCCGATGAAACTTGTTAGGAGACGAACGTCATAGTTTCCTTCTTCCAGGATGTAGGAAAATTGGGATGCTGAGGAGTAGTAGAGCTGGAGCGGTTCTAACTCAGGGATCTCAGGGGGGAGCGGGGCGGGGGAGTCGAGCGCGGGGAAGCCGGGGTATGCATGGCGGGGGGGGTCCTGCATGCGGCAGCCGAGTGCGGGGTTGTGGCGGAGGGGGAGGGGGGTGTTAGAGAGTGGGGAGGCCAGTTTTTGGTGAGCATGTCTTCCAGGCGATAGCTGGACCCGCGGGCGAGAGGGGGAAGCCGCTGTCGACTCTGTGGGGGAGGTGGCATCATAGAGTCGCGTTTCCTTGAAAATCTGATAATTTATTATCAACATTAAAGATGTAAGCGGAGCATTTTTGTCTAGACTATTAACAGGAGTTCATATATATAAAAAACTTGTACAAATGTGTGCATGTGTGTGTGTGTGTGTGTGTGTGGTGGAGGGGGGGGGGGGGGAATCCTGCATGCGGCAGCAGAGTGCGGGGTTGCGGCGAACGGGGGGGGTGTTCGAGAGTGGGGAGGCTCGTTTTCTGGTGGCCGAGATTGGGGGAAAAGGATCCAACACGCGAGAGAAGGGAGAGAGTCAATGAAACATACACGTTCTGTTATTATAACAATCACTTTTTATTTTTAATTGTTTGTGTGTGTGTGTGTGTGTGTGTGTGTGTGTGTGTTCGCGCATGCGTTACAAAATGAGTCTCTATTCACAACCCGTGTCACCAAACTGAAACAAACAAGAAAACAGATTTTTTTTTTTTACATAAACTTATTTCATTCTTATGATTCAATTCACAACACTCACAATGATTTTTGACCCCGTGCATCTCAAACACGCGGATTTCGGCATCGCTTGGAATAATGGCTCTCTGCAGTCCTTGCAATATTTGCCCTCAATGAATTTTAGTATTTCAACGGTGTGGACGCGGACCTCACGCATTTCCGTAAAGACGCCTCCTGCATTGGCGAAACACGATATGCACAGCGAAATATCCATGTACACGCCTTCATAAAACAGATGATGCACGCAAACTTTGTCCATATCGTTGAAACTATTTACGGCCACTCTATTTAAATAGCGTTCCGAGTATTCATAGTGTTCACCATCATCACTATTACTCGCATAATCCGAGTCATCCGAGATGACTTGATCGTCGTTGTCGTCATCGATGGCGTTGTCGACATCATCATCATCATCTTCATCGTTAGCGTCGTCGTCGACGTCGTCCTCAATGGCGATGACCTCAGGCTCTTCATCTTCAATAACGATGACCTCGGGCTCATCAGAATCGTCCGGTTCGGCAACTCCATTGTTGACGTCCATGTTGGCGTTGTCGACATCATCATCATCATCATCATCATCATCATCTTCATCGTTAGCGTCGTCGTCGACGTCGTCCTCAATGGCGATGACCTCAGGCTCTTCATCTTCAATAACGATGATCTCGGGCTCCTCATAATCGTCCGGTTCGGCAACTCCATTGTCGAAGTCCATGCGGCGTTCACCACCGTCATTGATTTCAACGACGTCACTATCATAATAGTGATATTCAGCTAAATATACATCGTCAACCACGATCATTTCGTCTTCACTATCCGAAATCACGATTTCTTCAGCCATTTTTTATCTTTCTCACGCTATCTTGTCGATGTACAGTCAAAAAGTGCACTCTCCGGAGGTTCGAGACTATAATGATGAAAACTGCTACCCCAAATGCCCTTTTGGGGAAGTGCATATTTTCGAATCCCTATAGATTTTTTCTAGTATGGTGGGGATGCCTATCTGCTGTTCGATTTTTTAACATAGTACGAGAGATGGAAAGCGCTTTCGCACGTGAACAAAGGCGAAATACGAAAAAAAAAACGTCTCTTAAGAAGTTAAGTAGAGGGCTAAGAAAAAGTAGATGAATTTATCCAGATGTTCTTTTTTTTCAACTATCTGGACGGAGGCTCATGTCCGAGACACTGTTATACACTGCAACGTTTCAACCACCTCGTCCGAAAGTCTCAAATTTTACGACTCTTTTTTTTTTCTTACGTCGAGCGCCAGGGACCGTCATACCCTATCGCTTCGCATGTGCAACTCGGGCCTCATCATTCCATAGGTCCACACTTGAAAACCCATAAAATTTTACGACAACATGCGAGGAAGACAGTGATCCGGGGAAAAAATGCATTTCCATTTTGCAGGGCTTTAGATTTTCATCTCTGAATGATAATATATACAGACAGTGCAACGTCAAACCTTGATGCCGACATTTGAGATCATGCAGGTCTGGACAAGTTAGCCCCATGGTTAAGGATTTTTTCTTCGTTAACACCACCCTCCAAGCTATTAGAATTTTTTTTTATTGCTCCGCTATTCAGAGTATATATGATAACGGGATGTTTATGTTGAAAAACTATAAACTTTCGGAGATCTATGGATAAAGACCTGTTTAGGCTTCGACCTCGCACCACTTAGGAACATTGATAGTGCGGGGAAAAATGGATTTCACGAGTATCAACAAAGTCAGCCGGATGGCGGAATTCCGTCCTACGAAGAAGCTATCAGAACTCCGCATTCACTCTGGATGACATACAAAGGTGGCAAATACAACAGCGTCGGCTTGTTCCGACTCTGAGCACACCATGGTGGACAAAGACGAAATTCTTTGGAACACCATCGCCGAACAGCTGTTCACATCATCGAAAGTATGCTGTAACTGGTGCGCAAATGGTCAACTCTACATGCAGTTGTAGAAAATACAACAGCGTGAAGTTCCATCATCTCTGAGCATGGTGGAAAAGAGCAAATTCGTGGGGGCAGCATCGTTGAGTGGAACAACCGTCGGCATCATAGTCGTCCCGCCTTCGTTTTCAACGTTTTATGTGTTGACTATGTACAAATGTATGTAAAAAACTGTTTTATCGAAGTGTAAGAGAAGGAGAAGTTCAAACTATTTCGTCGTAGAATAAAGTATACAAATAACATATATTTTCATCGAAATGATTTTATTCATTTTTCAAAAAAAAACCTCGCTCACACAACGCTTCGTATACACTCAACCAGCTTTTCAGTGATTGTACATTTACGTGGGCGCAATTGTATTTCATGTTGGAGGAATGATGCGGGCATTTGGATTTGGTGATTTTCGGCAACTTCTGCAGCGATGGACAGTCCAGAGTCTCCAAGTCGATGAGCTTTGTTGCGGGATCCGTGAATCTTGATAGCCATGTGCATTTTTCGAATCCCTTCACATAGATGGTAGCAGCTCCTTGCAAGATTCGTCGAAAGTTCAGTCGAAGACTTTGCTACGTGGGAGCAACGAATTGACGGGGTCATCGAAGTACTGAAAACGCAAAGCCGAATTAAGCGCCCACGATTATCAACTGAACGTCAGCAGTCATTGATAGCCCAAATATCGCATGTGGAAGGATTGAAGAATTCCACGCACAGACATTTTATACACATGGGTACAGGAGACAACGATGATGGGTTAATATGGCGAGAGATTGAGTTGAACGCGTAATGGTCCATACTTCAACCCCTGCTCGATGAAATTAAATAACGTGACAGTGGCTGAGCTTTACGACAAATACGTAATCTTCCGATAAATGTAACTAAGTATAATTCAATCCGCATTGAATGTTATATCTTATTGCCGTGGGAGATAATAATTATAAGGGCTGCAATTGATATGCAATCAAAAGATAATATACGTTGCGCATCGGCGGCTGTCACAGCTTTATACCCAGCTGAACGAAACAGTGAGCAGGCATCTTACGCACATTGTTTAACGGTATCGAATCTACTGAACATTGGATTCCCAGAGACAGCACATAAAAAAATTGAGCTTCAAGCAATCGATTCATCACTGTGTATACTACAAAAGAATACCTTGTTCCGATACGCATCACTCAATGTGACAAGGAAAAGCATATTAATTTGCTATGCATACAAGGTTCGAAGGACAATAATGTATGATATTTCGCATGGATCGAGAACCTGTCGAGTCTCCTGAGCACATAACCGAACAGTAACAGCCATAAGGATATATGTATGCGATCGGTGTGTGAAGTCAACATAATTACTATATTGTTATATGTGCTTGACGAATTAAACAACAATCCACTATTTCGCAGGTGTTTACATTACTTTAGATCAGAGGGCAAATTGCAATCACACAAGATCGATTGTTGAGCAGAAAAGAAATGGACTATCCGACTACCATCGGACAACCCATAAGTGGCTCCATTGTAAAGGCCTTTATGGAGTGTTTATGTTTCTTAAAACTAATGACAGAGTAGATGAGGGTGAAGAAAGATTGATGAGAAGAACGTGGCAAACGACATGTATCAATATCATGGAGTATTTATTATTGACTACTACATGTGTTGTTCATATGACGAATCCCTACCATAGTATCAATCACAGCACAGCGCTGATTCCATATCATGATTTGTTGAAGAACTAGAAAAACTAGCGCTGTGCATATAATACATTTTCTGCGACAATCAATGCTCGTCGTGAGTTAATTCTAATACGTTGGCGCAATGACAATTATTGTGTATTCAGTCATCATCCATCAGAAGAGGTGGAAGTTGAATTACTCAAGATACAATGGTATATGCTCCACATAATATTAAATGATATAAATAAATTGTCATTACTTCGAATATTGGAAAGTAGGCAATACTTGAGTTTGTGTTTTCGATTTTGGGGTCTATACGAGTATCCACTGCTACAAAGCACAACGAAATATTTATAGATCGTACAAGCTGCCATCCCAGCTAGACAAACCAAAATATGTCATTCTTGCGTCATAGACTGGTGAAAAGAATTCTATGGCAAATGACATTACATTATTCGTCGACTGCAAACTCACCAGAGTTAAACTTTATCTCAATTCGGAATTCTATCCAGACAATGGCTCGAATTTGCACTTCGACAAAAAAAAAAAATTCGGCCCTCTCACGGTTATTGATTGATTGCATCAGAACGAGCCTGTGAACAAATACTACCGTAGATGCGTGAATAGAGTTCGAATGCAAGGAAGATTCACCATCGAATACAACTGCATATTGTTTCAATCGTACACGATCGCGTTGTTGCATATTGTCCAATGACCGACACTATCCATAAAATTCCATAGATCCGCAAAATACTCCCTCGCCTAAATGAATGAATAGTTTAAAAATGAGTTTATCGAAGTTCAACGTCAGTCATGATTGGATCTTGTCATCGACTAGATCACGCTAAAACATATTCATTATGACTGTGCCCACCTTTGTCGATCTTCAAGGACTCATTGTTGGAAGGAACTTTATCGTGAAGGAAGTAGCAATTCTGAGAGCGGGATGCGTACTCTCGCATTACATTTTCGCGAGTCCCATACCATGGAGACTTTTCACAAAATCTGAGAGATACGAAGCATCATGGTTGATTCGTAATCATCATGGTCTCAAGTGGGCCTATGGAAACGTTCCATATAGCATGGCCGAAGATTTAATAACGGCCGCAGTTGAAGGTTCAACGGAAGACGCAAACAAAACTGACCCAAACAAACCCAACCAAACGTATTATGAATGCCGTCGAAGATCTCTTGAACGTCTTCGAAAATCTCTTGAAAGTCTTCGAAACTCTCATGAATGTCTTTAAACGTCTAATAAACGTTTTCTAAAGGCTCTTGAACGCCTCCCGAACATCTTCAAAAGTCTCATGAACGTCCTAGAACGTCCCTTGAACCTCTTTGTATCCCTCATGAATGGCTTCAAACGTATTATGAATGTTTTCGAACGTCTCGGGAATGTCTTTAAATGTCTTATGAATGTCTTCGGAAGACTCTTGAACATCTCACGAAGGACTCTCGAAAATCTTCAAACACCTCGAAGTGTTCGATTTTTGTGTATCCTATACAAAAAAATGGGTTTCACATTCGAAAGAAATATTTTATTCGGTTGCAGAATTCGATATCAGGTGATTCTGCCATCGTAAAGTACGGGGTGAGGAGAATAAAAATGTACATAATGTTACATTTTCTTTTATTTGCACGAATCTTTATGATTCAGCCACCAATTGTAGATTTTAAATACATTTTGTAAGGCACAATTGTTTTTATGCTTTTCACATCGTAGAGTAGAACTTCCATCTAATTTACTTGAGGCATCGATATCGTCCATGTCCATATTCAACGACTCAATAACTAGTTCATTTTTCATATTTAGTATATCAGCTAGCCATTCTCGTTTTTCATGACCCTTAACATATACGATAGAACACATATCGTCTTCCGTTGAACCTTCAATTGCGGCCGTTATTAACTCTTCGGCCATGCTATATGGAACGTTTCCATAGGCCCACTTGAGACCATGATGATTACAAATCAACCATGATGTTTCGTATCTCTCAGATTTTGTGAGAAGTCTCCATGGTATGGGACTCGCGAAAATGTAATGGGAGAGTACGCATCCCGCTCTCAGAATTGCTACTTCCTTCACGATAAAGTTCCTTCCAACAATAAATCCTTGAAGATCGACAAAGGTGGGCACAGTCATAATGAATATGTTTTAGCGTGATCTAGTCGATGACAAGATCCAATCATGACTGACGTTGAACTTCGAGAAACTCATTTTTAAACTATTCATTCATTTAGGCGAGGGAGTATTTTGCGGATCTATAGAATTTTATGGATAGTGTCGGTCATTGGACAATATGCAACAACGCGATCGTGTACGATTGAAACAATATGCAGTTGTATTCGATGGTGAATCTTCCTTGCATTCGAACTCTATTTACGCATCTACGGGAGTATTTGTTCACAGGCTCGTTCTGATGCAATCAATCAATAACCGTGAGAGGGCCGAATTTTTTTTTTTTTGTCGAAGTGCAAATTCGAGCCATCGTCTGGATAGAATTCCGAATTGAGATAAAGATTAACTCTGGTGAGTTTGCAGTCGACGAATAATGTAATGTCATTTGCCATAGAATTCTTTTCACCAGCCTATGACGCAAAAATGACATATTTTGGTTTGTCTAGCTGGAATGGCAGCTTGTACGATCTATAAATATTTCGTTGTGCTTTGTAGCAGTGGATACTCGTATAGACCCCAAAATCGAAAACACAAACTCAAGTATTGCCTACTTTCCAATATTCGAAGTAATGGCAATTTATTTATATCATTTAATATTATGTGGAGCATATACCATTGTATCTTGAGTAATTCAACTTCCACCTCTTCTGATGGATGATGACTGAATACACAATAATTGTCATTGCGCCAACGTATTAGAATTAACTCACGACGAGCATTGATTGTCGCAGAAAATGTATTATATGCACAGCGCTAGTTTTTCTAGTTCTTCAACAAATCATGATAGGGAATCAGCGCTGTGCTGTGATTGATACTATGGTAGGGATTCGTCATATGAACAACACATGTAGTAGTCAATAATAAATACTCCATGATATTGATACATGTCCTTTGCCACGTTCTTCTCATCAGTCTTTCCACACCCTCATCTACTCTGTCATTAGTTTTAAGAAACATAAACACTCCATAAAGGCCTTTACAATGGAGCCACTTATGGGTTGTCCGATGGTAGTCGGATAGTCCATTTCTTTTCTGCTCAACAATCGATCTTATGTGATTGCAATTTGCCCTCTGATCTAAAGTAATGTAAACACCTGCGAAATAGTGGATTGTTGTTTAATTCGTCAAGCACATACAACAATATAGTAATTATGTTGACTTCACACACCGATCGCATACATATATCCTTATGGCTGTTACTGTTCAGTTATGTGCTCAGGAGACTCGACAGGTTCTCGATCCATGCGAAATATCATACATTATTGTCCTTCGAACCTTGTATGCATAGCAAATTAATATGCTTTTCCTTCTCACATTGAGTGATGCGTATCGGAACAAGGTATTTTTTTTGTGGTATACACAGTGATGAATCGATTGCTTGAAGCTCAATTTTTTTATGTGCTGTCTCTGGGAATCCAATGTTCAGTAGATTCAATACCGTTAAACGATGTGCGTAAGATGCCTGCTCACTGTTTCGTTCAGCTGGGTATAAAGCTGTGACAGCCGCCCATGCGCAACGTATATTATCTTTTGATTGCATATCAATTGCAGCCCTTATAATCATTATCTCCCACGGCAATAAGATATAACATTCAATGCGGATTGAATGATACGTAGTTACATTTATCGGAAGATTACGTATTTGTCGTAAAGCTCAGCCACTGTCACGTTATTTAATTTCATCGAGCAGGGGTTGAAGTATGGACCATTACGCGTTCAACTCGATCTCGCGCCATATTAACCCATCATCGCTGTCTCCTGTACCCATGTGTGTAAAATGTCTGTGCGTGGAATTCTTCAATCCTTCCACATGCGATATTTGGGCTATCAATGACTGCTGACGTTCAGTTGATAATCGTGGGCGCTTAATTCGGCTTTGCGGTTTCAGTACTTCGATGACCCCGTCAATTCGTTGCTCCCACGTAGCAAAGTCTTCGACTGAACTTTCAACGAATCTTGCAAGGAGCTGCTACCATTTATGTGAAGGGATTCCAAAAATGCACATGGCTATCAAGATTCACGTATCCCGCAACATAGCTCATCGACTTGGAGACTCTGGACTGTCCATCGCTGCACAAGTTGCCGAAAATCACCAAATCCAAATGCCCGCATCATTCCTCCAACATGAAATACAATTGCGCCCACGTAAATGTACAATCACTGAAAAGCTGGTTGAGTGTATACGAAGCGTTGTGTGAGCGAGGGTTTTTTTTTGCAAAATGAATAAAAACATTTCGATGAAAATATATGTTATTTGTATACTTTATTCTACGACGAAATAGTTTGAACTTCTCCTCCTCTTACACTTCGATAAAACAGTTTTTTACATACATTTGTACATAGTCAACACATAAAACGTTGAAAACGAAGGCGGGACGACTATGATGCCGACGGTTGTTCCACTCAACGATGCTGCCCCCACGAATTTGCTCTTTTCCACCATGCTCAGAGATGATGGAACTTCACGCTGTTGTATTTTCTACAACTGCATGTAGAGTTGACCATTTGCGCACCAGTTACAGCATACTTTCGATGATGTGGACAGCTGTTCGGCGATCGTGTTCCAAAGAATTTCGTCTTTGTCCACCATGGTGTGCTCAGAGTCGGAACAAGTCGACGCTGTTGTATTTGCCACCTTTGTAGGTCATCCAGCGTGAATGCGGAGTTCTGATAGCTTCTTCGTAGGACGGAATTCCGCCATCCGGCTGACTTTGTTGATACTCGTGAAATCCATTTTTCCCCGCACTTTCAATGTTCCTAAGTGGTGCACGGTCGAAGCCTAAACAGGTCTTTATCCATAGATCTCCGAAAGTTTATATTTTTTCACCATAAACATCCCGTTATTATATATGCTCTGAATAGCGGAGCAATAAAAAAAAATTCTAATAGCTTGGAGGGTGGTGTTAACGAAGAAAAAATCCTTAACCATGGGGCGAACTTGTCCAGACCTGCATGATCTTAAATGTCGGCATCAAGGTTTGACGTTGCACTGTCTGTATATATTATCATTCAGAGATGAAAAACTAAAGCCCTGCAAAATGGAAATGCATTTTTTTCCCGGATCACTGTCTTCCTCGCATGTTGTCGTAAGATTTTATGGGTTTTCAAGTGTGGACCTATGGAATGATGAGGCCCGAGTTGCACATGCGAAGCGATAGGGTATGACGGTCCCTGGCGCTCGACGTAAGAAAAAAAAAAAGAGTCGTAAAATTTGCAACTGTCGGACGAGGTGGTTGAAACGTTGCAGTGTATAACAGTGTCTCGGACATGAGCCTCCGTCCAGATAGTTGAAAAAAAAGAACATCTGGATAAATTCATCCACTTTTTCTTAGCCCTCTACGTAACTTCTTAAGAGACTTTTTTTTTTCGTATTTCGCCTTTGTTCACGTGCGAAAGCGCTTTCCATCTCTCGTACTATGTTAAAAAATCGAACAGCAGATAGGCATCCCCACCATACTAGAAAAAACCTATAGGGATTCGAAAATATGCACTTCCCCAAAAGGGCATTTGGGCCAGCAGTTTTCATCATTATAGTCTCGAACCTCCGGAGAGTGCACTTTTTCACTGTACATCGACAAGATAGCGTGAGAAAGATAAAAAATGGCTGAAGAAATCGTGATTTCGGATAGTGAAGACGAAATGATCGTGGTTGACGATGTATATTTAGCTGAATATCACTATTATGATAGTGACGTCGTTGAAATCAATGACGGTGGTGAACGCCGCATGGACTTCGACAATGGAGTTGCCGAACCGGACGATTATGATGAGCCCGAGGTCATCGTTATTGAAGATGAAGAGCCTGAGGTCATTGCCATTGAGGACGATGTCGACGACGACGCTAACGATGAAGATGATGATGATGATGATGATGTCGACAACGCCAACATGGACGTCAACAATGGAGTTGCCGAACCGGACGATTCTGATGAGCCCGAGGTCATCGTTATTGAAGATGAAGAGCCTGAGGTCATCGCCATTGAGGACGACGTCGACGACGACGCTAGCGATGAAGATGATGATGATGATGTCGACAACGCCAACGATGACGACAACGACGATCAAGTCATCTCGGATGACTCGGATTATGCGAGTGATAGTGATGATGGTGAACACTATGAATACTCGGAACGCTATTCAAATAGAGTGGCCGTAAATAGTTTCAACGATATGGACAAAGTTTGCGTGCATCATCTGTTTTATGAAGGCGTGCACATGGATATTTCACTGTGCATATCGTGTTTCGCCAATGCAGGAGGCGTCTTTACGGAAATGCGTGAGGTCCGCGTCCACACCGTTGAAATACTAAAATTCATTGAGGGCAAATATTGCAAGGACTGCAGAGAGCCATTATTCCAAGCGATGCCGAAATCCGCGTGTTTGAGATGCACGGGGTCAAAAATCATTGTGAGTGTTGGGAATTGAATCATAAGAATGAAATAAGTTTATGTAAAAAAAAAAAATCTGTTTTCTTGTTTGTTTCAGTTTGGTGACACGGGTTGTGAATACAGACTCATTTTGTAACGCATGCGCGAACACACACACACACACACACACACACACACACACACACACACACACACACACACACACACACACGCGCGCGCACACACACGCACACACACACACACACACAATTAAAAATAAAAAGTGATTGTTATAATAACAGAACGTGTATGTTTCATTGACTCTCTCCCTTCTCTCGCGTGTTGGATCCTTTTCCCCCAATCTCGGCCACCAGAAAACTAGCCTCCCCACTCTCGAACACCCCCCCCCCCCCCCCGGCCGACGCAACCCCGCACTCGGCTGCCGCATGCAGGATCCCCCCCCTTCACCACACACACACACACACACACACACACACACACACACACACACACACACACACACACACACACACACACACACACACACACACACACACACACACACACACACACACACACACACACACACACACACACACACACACACACACACACACACACACACACACACACACACACACACACATGCACACATTTGTACAAGTTTTTTATATATATGAACTCCTGTTAATAGTCTAGACAAAAATGCTCCGCTTTCATCTTTAATGTTGATAATAAATTATCAGATTTTCAAGGAAACGCGACTCTATGATGCCCCCTCCCCCGCAGAGTCGACAGCGGCTTCCCCCTCGCCCGCGGGTCCAGCTATCGCCTGGAAGACATCCTCACCAAAAACTAGCCTCCCCACTCTCTAACACCCCCCTCCCCCTCCGCCACAACCCCGCACTCGGCTGCGGCATGCAGGACCCCCACCCCCCCCGCCGTGCATACACTGGCTTCCCCGCGCTCGACTCCCCCGCCCCGCTCCCCCCTGAGATCCCGGAGTTAGAACCGCTCCAGCTCTACTACTCTGAGGTAGTGGGAGAATGGCACTCTGGAAGAGTGCACTTTTGGGGGTGCATCCTTTTGGATTGGTGGATAAAATGTATAAGTTGAAATGAGAGTGGGAGCAAGGAGTAGGTTGCGATATCCACAACCGTCGCTCTATTTCCGGGAATTGGAGCTGCGCTTCTTTATCTGGAGCGCGGAAAAATACAGAGCGGAAAAAGGGCCTTGTCGTCGGCAAGAACGCACGCGCGAGATAGGGCTTGTTGACCGAGACCCGCGAGTCCACGTGGGAAATATCAACGCAGTTTTATAACCGGGTCAACTTTCTGGGTCGGAGGATTTTCTTCTAGCGAGTGTATATTTTAAGGATTTGGACATTTTCCGCTCTTGTATGGTCGTTAGAATTCGGTATCGTTGCGTCGTTATGTATTTACATCTTTACGAATATCATCACGCATTTCTTGCGTGTCGCTTCACGGCTTCGTCATCCTTGTAATCCGAAGGTTTCCTCTGTGTATTTTTGCTCTTAAGGACACTCTGCGATGTACTCGGACTCTGTTCGGATTACAACGAGACGGTTCGAAATTTTCCCGTTTGTATATTTGTTCTCGATATCGTTAAGACCGCTACGTTTTCGCGTGGGAAGGTACGCGAAAGGCTTGGTTATATTATTATGGATAGGCTACATTTCCGCCGTGGTAGGCCTAACTCTAAAGAAAAATATTCAGATCCGTCGAAAAATGAGAATGCCGCTATCACGTGTATTAGTCTTGGTGGTTGTTCACGAATTCCATAGGAACTCGCATAGACCCTGCGTTTTCGCCGGAGCTCAACGAGATAATGGGAAAGCAAAAAAAATTAATATATAGTCACATTTGGTCGCGACGTGACACCAGTATATCGAATATGTTGCTTGAGCCTACCGTTGCCTCATTGCGGAATTTGAAAATCTTTTTGTTATTGTTTGCATTGAAGTGTAGCAGAATTAGCGAGATCGAGTGAATTTGCGTCCAATACTGTAACGTGGATTTGTTATATTTTGCACGTGCTCCTTTGCGAGACCGAAATGGATGTACGGTACAAACGGCAGCGAGAACCTTGCTACAGAATCGCTGCCGAGAGGGCCAAACTGTGTACAAAAATAATATTTCGCTAGCAGCGCGCTCTGCTGTTGTGTCGGCCAAAGCTGGGTTCAAACTCAATTTCCAACACTATTTAATTTACGTAGTGAAATAGCTACTTTATATAAATACAAATTACGACAAAGGAAATAGTTCAAGCTGTGACAAATTGTTTCGTCGCAACGGTTTATTTGCAGAGACTTTATCTTTCCGACGAAAGCTGTGGACGAAAGTGTGTAAGTAAAATGAAAGACAGGAGTTTGTTTGGGAAAAAGCCGTGAGGCATAAAAAACCCAATTTATTTGCGAAAGAATATTCACGAGGAACAAGAACAAGTACAAGATCGTATGGAATGTTGAGGTGTGAATCAATTATGTTGTGTTGAACGGTGAGTGTGTAGACAGGAGGAGACAGAGCTCGACTCCTACGGACGGATTTGTTGTTCCGTCGCAATATAGCGAGTGTCAGACCTCGGGTATGTGGATCGGTTGGCCAGACCGATCGCTACCGTTTTTGTCGTGCTTTTCTAGTTGAATCTGTCTCGACCTCAATATTTACTTGAAGGAGAGAATACGCGGTAATACGTGATTCATGAAGAATACTTAATTGCGGAATGCTCTACTACACGTCTGATGCGCGAGACGTCTCGAGATCGACTCCCTTTTTTCGGTTGCTATAATAAAATCGTCCCTTTTTTTCTAAACAAAAGACTCGTTATTTTTCCAATGCTTATGCGCCCTCACTTGAGGTTGACAGGGGTTTCTCGCAGACTGTATGTATATGTATAGCAATTTCTTTTGAGTCATATGTCTCAACTTCCTACGGAACACAAATTATATATTTATGCTTGCTTGATTGAAACTGAAATAAAGTGTATGCGATTATTTAACTGCAATTATTCCGGACCTTTTTTCTGAAGGGCTTAGCCACCTCACCAGGCTAAAGCCCACCTCCCGCCCCGTAAGATTTGCATAAAAAAGGTGTTCCGCATGCACTAAACGTGCCTTGAATTTAATTATGATACACTAACCACCAAAGAAACGGGTCAAGAAAAAAGCGAATCTTATTAGTGATTTTAACAGGCTGTAACTTGGCGAAAAATGGACGTAGAAAATTGACTTTCGAAATATCCACGGACGTAAATAATTTTTTTCTGGCCTTTCCATCTAGAACCTTGCTGAGGATGATTCTTTCCCTTCAATTTGAATTACAGCTGCCATCTATATGATGATTCATCTGTGAAGTATGGGTTGTCAACTGCCAAA
This sequence comes from Ophion costatus, assembly GCA_951751655.1. Classification (NCBI taxonomy): domain Eukaryota; kingdom Metazoa; phylum Arthropoda; class Insecta; order Hymenoptera; family Ichneumonidae; genus Ophion; species Ophion costatus. The sequence continues at coordinate 5,691,821 of OX632368.1, forward strand.
CCGACACTTGTGACTTTGATGACTCATGCTCTAATGATTGACTCGTGCACTAATGATCGTACACAAAATTAAAGTACAGTTCTGAAAATTTCAAAGTATCCTCTATATGTTATTTGGATTATTTTTTATCTAAAAAAAAATGAATGTGAAGAACTCAATTTGAAACATTTCAAAAAATTCCCCTTTCCTGATTGGTAACTGTTACATCCAGCGAATGTGCCTTCTCTCGGTTATTCCTAATATCCTCATTTGCCGTCATAAGCGTATTAAATGTATAAATCTAAGAATAAGACGCGTATCAGCATTAAACGGAACTTGCGTACGTTCCGCGAGCATATTCAAATCACAGCGATATATACACGATAGCCGCACCACCACAGCTTAGCGATATTGTGCGGGACGCCCAATCCTATAGGGGGGAGGTGTCACATCTCGCGACGATTCCCAAAACACAAGACTTTTCTTTTCCAACCCAACCGATGCCCTCTCGTAAATTCCGAAAGTATGGAGCGAAATATTTAACACTCGAAAAATAGTATTCGAGCATTTCAAAGCTATGGAGAACCTTCCCGCCGTAAATCTTTATAAGTATTGATGACAGATTGTTTAAACATAACAGATTAGACGGCTCCGATGAATTCTTAGTAGGAAAAAATGTTAGAAGATAATATAGTGTCGGGATGAATAAACTCGAGGAGGCACCTCAGTATTTGAATATAATACTTCTATATTTAATATTACATTTCTGCCTTTGAACCGATAGTTTCGGTGGACCTTCACCAACTGACGCCTACCCTCGCAGGGCTGTCTCTCTCGGATCTCCCACTCCTCCATTGTCACACAAATTCAAATTTACACGTTACAGATCGGCCAGCCCTGACAAGTTGTTCGCCCTCGAATAACATATCTTCGGTAATCCTATTTTTTCCTTTTTGCAAGGAATTAGTAAAACTATACAGTGTTAGCGTGTTCGCATGTCTTAAACTAAACTTATGGGACTAAACGCGGTGGACACAATTGTCCGTCGTGCCGCTATGCGAGTCAAACGAGCGCCAAGGCTTCATGTTTGCTCCCAAACTCCTTCATACGGTCGTTGCTTTATCTGACAGTTTTCTACGTCTTGGAGTACATATCTGTCGTATCTAAGGGCCTTTTTTACCTCGTAGGGCCCTTTGAACCGCGGGATTAATTTTTTTGGCACGTTAGGCGTATTCTCGAAATTCTTTACCATGACATAGTCGCCTACCTCATACTTATGCGGCTCTTTGTGTTTTTTGTCGTAGGTCAGTTTAGAGCTTTCTTGACCGATCGCTATTTTTCTTGCCGCTTTTGCCCGTTGAGGTTCCAAATCTCGCTCTCTTCCCCATAACGCATTCTCGTCCAAAAACTCCCCGACACCGTCAACTATTTTTCCCCGCTGTTTCACGCCGAATAACAGAGTGCTGGGAGTTTCGCCCGTACTTTTATGGACGGTATTGTTGAGCGCGTATTCTATTTCATCGAGCGCGTGATACCAATGCTTTCCCGAAGAATTATCCGTTAATTTTGCCAACATTGGCCCTAAAACACGGTTTACCCGTTCGACTTGGCCATTGGCCTTTGGTGATCCCGTCGCTACAAGAATGTGTCGTATGTTATTTGCTCGCACAAACTTCTGAAACTCGTTCGAGGTGAAACAACTACCCCTATCTGATATAAGGACACGGGATCTGCTGTAATCGGAGGAATATCTTTCCAAACAGCGTATCGTTTTGCCGCTCGATGTAGACTTTGTACCGTACAACTTCGTAAATTTCGTAAGCGCATCGATGACTACCAAGACATGCTGTTTGAGTCGATGTTTCTCGATAGGGCCGCAATGGTCCACATGTACCGTGAGAACGGGTGCGTCGCTCTTCGGAACAACATGCAACGTGCCCGCGCTCTTTCCCGACTTCGGCGTGAAAGCTATGCACTTTAAACAATTTTGGATATACGTCTTCACCTCGTCATGCATTTTAGGGAACCAGTAGTTTTGCGTTATCGTTTCGCACACCTTCTCAGGTCCCATGTGACCCATGTCATCATGGTAACGCCGAATAACATGATCTTGCATCGACTCCGGTACATAAAACAATATTCCGTTAGATTTTTTGCGGTACACTATTCCGTTTCTCGTTTCGAAGAGAGCGCTTTCGGTGCGTTCGAGGTCGTTTTTTAACTGCTTTATTTTGGAATCTCGGCTCTGACTGAGAGCGAGATTCAGCTCCAATGAATTATCCTCAACGACGTGGATCCAGTTGTGCTCTCGACTAAGCGCGTCTACGTGTTTCATACGCTCCCCGCACCGATGTTCTATTTGGTAATCATAATTTTCGATCTCCATAGCCCATCTCGCTATCCGTGGATTGATATCTCTTTTTTTGAGCGTCATTGTGACAGAGTTACAGTCCGTGACTATTTTGAACTTTATGCCCTGGATATAGACTCTAAAGCGACGCAGGGCGTACACAATGGCAAGCGTTTCGAGCTCGAAACTATGATACCTCGCCTCCGTTTCGGTAGTCCGTTTTGAGAAATACAACACAGGGTGTAACAGTTGATCGACCTTCCGTTGGAGTAAGATCGCCCCGAAGCCCAATGAGCTTGCGTCCGTATGGAGCTCCGTATCGTCTTTTGGATTATAAATTGCAACCACCGGAGTTTCCATTAGCTTTGCCTTTAGTTTTTGAAACGCCTCAGTTCGCTTTTACCGAATCTAAACTCGACCCCCTTTTTCAGCAGACTGTATAGGGGTGCTGCAATTACTGAGAAGCCCGGCACGAATTTGCGAAAGTACGAGCACATTCCGATAAACGCCTGCACACTGCGCACGCTCTGCGGTACTGGAAATCTCGCAATGGCCTCTACCCCCTCAATCGTTGGGCTCACCCCTCGTTCTGAAATACGATCCCCGAGATAATTGATCTCTGTTTGCAAAAAGGTACATTTATCAATTCGGAGTTCCAGTTTATTTTCGACCAACAACCGGAAGACTTCTTCGAGCGCTTTTAAATGAGCGTCCACTGTTTTCGTTGCGACTAGAAAATCGTCCATGTAAGCTACTACCTGCCCTGATCGAATTGGGCCTTTTAGCACGTCGTTAACATACCTCTGAAACCTCGAAGGGGCGGTTTTCAGGCCAAACGGCATTTTGGAGTACTCGAATTGGCCAAGGGGTGTTATAAACGCGGTAAACTGCATTGAATTTTCGGCCACGTCAATGTGATGAAAACCGTCCCTCAAATCTAGCAAGGTAAAGTATCGTTTGTCGACTAAAACGTCTATTAGGTCCTCAATCAACGGCAGCGGGTAGTTATCCCGCGATATTTTTGAGTTCAACGTGCGATAGTCAACACACAGCCTTAACTCTCGATTTTTCTTTTTGATCAGCACGATTGGAGACGCGTACTCGGAGTCACTAACACGAATAACGCCCTTCGCAAGGAGCCTATCGAGGATTATTCGTAGTTGCTCCTTTTCTTCGCACGACAAGCGTGGCGGTGCATAGTGAAAGGGGTTTGTGTCTTTTACAACTAGATTTAATTCTGCCTTAACGTTCGGGACTTCCGGTCGTTCTGGTCGAAGATAAGCCTCCTCGAATAAGTGCTTCAAAGCTTTCCGCGTGTCATCGGGCAAATCTAAGTTTATTTTTAACGCATATTTCATTCCGTCATTCGATCGAATATCGTCAATGTTTAAAATTTGCCGGATTGTCTCGGCTTCTGCATATTCTGGTACCGGCGCCGTGAGCTTATATCCGAACTTTCTTAGCCCGTCCCGGCCGAAAACAGCGGAACTTCGCATCGTGTCGTCCGATACGACGCAAAGCTCCAAATCAGAAACCGAGACCCGGTCGGTCGAAGCCGCGACCGCTACTACGCCCAACACATTCAGTTTTGTTTTGTTTATGCCGCAATATTCGTTGAATTTTTCCGGAGTGTCATACGTTATCAAACTTGGGACCAACGACTTTTTTATGAAACTAATCGGGCTACCAGTGTCGAATAATGTCTCTAAGATAACACGATGCTTGGTGAGTGAGCAGCCGAATTCGTAGGTGACGATCTTCCAAAATCCATCTTCTTGCTTCTTGTCAATATTATGAACTTCGTGGGCCGCTGCTTCAGACGCTATAGCCCTTGACGAGCAATCTTTCGAGAAATGGCCTATTCGACCGCATTTACAACACGATCCTCTTTCTCGCACGGGCTGTTTACAGTCGACGGCGACGTGGCCCTCCTTGCGGCAGTTATAACAACGCGCCTTTGGTTTCGACCAACCGTCCTCGGATTTGGTTGAATCGCTCTCTATTGTGTTACGTTTTCCTCGTCCTATCGAAGAGTTTCTCGACTCAGCGCGTAAAGAGATCTTTTCGAACGCCTTCAAGAGCGACTCCTTTGTGTCGAAAGTCTGCATACGCGCCTGGTTTTGTACGGTTACATTCGGTATCCCCTCGATCAAGTGTTCAACCATCTCCTCGTCATCAATCGGTACTTTCTTGGCCAGGATAATTTTATCGTGCATGTAGTCACTAAACGTCTCATTAAATCTCCAGGTGCTTGCGTCGAACTGCCTCCGACGAGTCACCCGGTCGACGGGAACATCGAACATCGTCTTGAGTTCCTGGAGTAGATCACTCACGCTCATGTCGATATGTTCTGGCTGCGACTGAAACCATCGCTGAGCCTTCCCCTTGAGCTCCGACGCGATTAAAATTCTTGTCGAATTATCGTCCAGGAAATATGTTCTCTGAAGAAGCCTAATCTGTTTTTCCCAGTTTCTGAAAACGTCGGTCGCCCCGTCAAAATCCGAGACCAGATCTCGCACCTTTGACACGCTGAATTCGCGCTGATGTTCTGGTACCGCACTCACAACGCGCGGAGCAGAGGAGGGGGGTGCATTTTCGATGATAACGCTTGAGGGCTCGGGATGTCGAATGGTCGGGGCCGAAGGCTCAGGCATCATTGAATTTCTCATTAACCACTTAAGCGGCAATGACGCCATATGGCGCACATTTTTTCTGGGCCCAAAGCGGCAATGACGCCATATGGCGCACATCGATTATCTCGTGATTAAGTCAATCAATTGTCACCAAATTTGATACTCGAGGGTTTTTGGGGTCGCTGATTACGAATCCGCTCTTGAAATTTCGAAATTCAGAATGGCGGATCCAATATGGCGGCCGAAAATGCAAAAATTCATTCGAATCGGATAAAAATTGGTACTCGGGGGTTTTCGGGGTCGCTGATTGCGAATCCGCTCTCAAAATTTCGAAATTCAAAATGGCGGATCCTATATGACGGCCGGAAATGCGAAAATTCATTCGAATCGGATAAAAATTGGTACTCGGGGGTTTTCGGGGTCGCTGATTAGGAATCCGCTCTCAAAATTTCGAAATTCAAAATGGCGGATCCAATATGACGGCCGAAAATGCAAAAATTCATTCGAATCGGATAAAAATTGGTACTAGGGAGTTTTCGGGGTCGCTGATTACGAATCCGCTTTCAAAATTTCGAAATTCAAAATGGCGGATCCAATATGACGGCCGAAAATGCAAAAATTCATTCAAATCGGATAAAAATTGGTACTCGGGGGTTTTCGGGGTCGCTGATTACGAATCCGCTCTTAAAATTTCGAAATTCAAAATGGCGGATCCAATATGACGGCCGAAAATGCAAAAATTCATTTGAATCGGATAAAAATTGGTACTCGGGGGTTTTCGGGGTCGCTGATTACGAATCCGCTTTCAAAATTTCGAAATTCCAAATGGCGGATCCAATATGGCGGCTGAAAATGCAAAAATTCATTCGAATCGGATAGGATTTGGCATTCAGGGGTTTTCGGGGTCGCTGATTACGAATCCGCCCTCGAAATTTCGAAATTCAAAATAGCGGATCCAATATGTTGGTCAAAAATCCGAAAATTCATTAGAATCGGTCGAGATTTAGTACTCTTCGGGGTCACTGATTACGGAGTATATAAATTGAAAATAGAACATTCTCTACGACACATATGAATTGATAATGTAACATTTTTGCAATGGCACCTTTCTCTTCATATTGATTTTATATTAACCCTGAGTTTTTCAAGTTTTATATGTGAATAAATGTAACACAAATACTATTCAAAATTGCCCCGTGCATTAGCTGGTGAATTTAAATTCACGCTCCCAGAGTGTACCGCGAAGAGGTTGCATTCGTAGGACTTTACACTCCGTTTACTTTTTTTTGTTTTTTTTTGTTTTTGTGTTTTTTTTAAATTTTTTTTCCAATAGTATTTAGTTTTTCTTATCATCTTTATCATTTTTTTGTCTTTTTTTTGTTTATTTTCAACAATTATGTTGATATTCTCATATTGTGACCCTTGACTTTAGCGATTTTTAATGGGTTTTCTTTTTGTGCCCTTTGTTTATGCAAAGTTCTGAATCGTTCAATCTTTTTTCAATTATTTTTTTTTTTTATGAAATGAACTGAAACATTCCAGACAAAGGGATACGTCACCACACTCCGCACAGACTGTTCTTGTATATTTCCTCTTACCAGCGGCGTGACAAGAAAAGCATCGTTTTCTCAACCGCTTGTTGTCTGATGATTTCAACATGCTTGGAGTATGAGGAGCAATTTTTGGTACAATTACGCCTGAATACCTTCTTCTCGTGCTTGTGGCTTTTTGTTCGGAATGCTCGTTGATCAGTTCTTCTACCAACGCTTGTCGAAAACTTAGCTGATTTTGTTTTGTTTCATCCGAATGCAAAGCGTTGTACACAACCATAGCGTTGAAGATCGAAATATCGATAAGGTGGTGAAAAATTTTACGATACCACTTGCGAGATTTACGGAGAAGCTCGTAGGGCTGTAATAATTGATCTGATCTGTCGACACCTCCCATATTTGCGTTATAAGAAATGACGACACTCGGCTTTCTTATCACTTCTCCTGTTCGTCTACTCTTTTTTTTTGTGTCTGTCATTTCTGGCTGTTGCGTCGTTGTGAGCAAGCTAACAACTTTTTTATCTTTCCAACAAAGAAACGCCATTTTTGGGGTATGAAATACTTGCATCTCACCAGTTTTCATTCCTTTGGTATTTACTTGTGGTAAATATTTACGATTTACTCTCACCGTTCCACACGCATTGGTCTTCTCGTCCACAAGCTGCTTGAAAAGCACCGGTGAGGTATACCAATTGTCGACGTACAGTGTACGACCTTGTCCTGCAAGATCTCCTAGCATAGTCTTTACGACGGTTCCAGAAACTCCAATTTGCTTGTTAGCCTTAGATTTATCGGTTTCTTTACCAGTATAAATCGAGCAATCGTAGACGTATCCTGTATTAGACTCGCAGGTTTTGTAAAGTTTAATTCCGAATCGAGCCCGCTTGTGGAGATTGCATTGCCTGAAACTGAGCCGACCTTTAAATTTCAGAAGAGATTCATCGATGGCGATATTCTTCCCAGGTCGATAAACAGCTTTGAATCGTTCAACCAAGTATTCCAACAGAGGTCGAATTTTTTGAATTTTATCCGTAGATTGATTGTCGTTCTCAGAAAAATGAATCAATCGCGCAATGCTCTCGAACCTTCTTAGGGTCATGGTTTTAGTGAATATCGGGGTTTCCAATATGGGATTTGTCGACCAGTACTGCTTCATATCTGACTTTTTGATTAGACCCATGAGAATAATCAGTGCAAGAAATGTATAGATTTCATCGGCAGTTACTGGTGTCCACTCAAGTATTCTCGATCGAAGTTTCAATTTTCCACTTTCACGCAATACATCAACTTTTGCTTGTTGATAGATGTTCGTTTGTGCGCAAATCATTTCTATAAACTCTGGGGTAAGAAACAACTTGAAAGCTTCGATCGGAGTACTATCTTTATTCAACTGGACGCCCGTTTGAATACCCGCATTCGGATCATTGAATGGATGAACAATTGGATCAAAAACTCCGCGTTGACTCCAAGTTAGGTCAGTTTGAAACTTTTCCCAACGTACTGCGAGTGGTACGTCATCATCATTATCGTCACTTCGAAGAACTTCCGTTTCGATTATTTCCTCCGCTTCTTCAATTTCTTTGGTCAACCACTCGTCATCATCGTCACTGTCCGGTACAGAAGTATCCATGTCGGAATCATCTTCAGAACTCGACAAGCTTGATTCTAATTTTCTTTTTGCTCGACTTGTTGAAGCTGAGAGTGAACTCATTTTAAAAAAGCTTTCCACAAAATTGAACTTTTATGTATAAATTAGAAAACTCAATATGTGTAAACAAATTACGATCTTTGACATTCGGTGAAAACGTTGAAAGAGTAAAGACGGTAAAAATCTAACGGGTCTGTTGGAATAAAACTTAATGCTATCAGTTTAGTATCAAAATCCACAATCTTTCATAAAAAAAATTGATAATTCATAAGTTCTAGTTACATGTTCATAATCAGCGACCAACACTACAAAATTTCCAATTGCTGGATTTCAAGAACAGTTACATCTTTTTCAAATGAATTTGTACAATTTTGGTCGACATATGAGATATTCTTTTTGAATTATAAATTTTGAGGGCGGATTCGTAATCAGCGACCCCGAAAACCCCCTGAGTACGAATTTTTATCCGATTCGAATGAATTTTTGCATTTTCGGCCGCCATATTGGATCCGCCATTTTGATTTCGAAATTTTGAGGGCGGATTCGTAATCAGAGACCCCGAAAACCCCCGAGTACTAATTTTTATCCGATCCGAATGAATTTTTGCATTTTCGGCCGCCATATTGGATCCGCCATTTTGAATTTCGAAATTTCGAGGGCGGAATCGTAATCAGCGACCCCAAAAATCCCCGAGTACCAATTTTTATCCGATTCAAATTAATTTTTGCATTTTCGGCCGCCATATTGGATTCGCCATTTCGAATTTCGAAATTTTGAGAGTGGATTCGTAATCAGCGACCCCGAAAACCCCCGAGTACAAGATTTCGTAACAATCTGAATACTTTTTTTTCCCACATTTTGGGCACTATGAGGCGAATTGGTCTTGCCGCTCAAGGGGTTAACGTATTCTCACGTCTTATAACATCAGCTTCTCGGGCTGAGAGCTCTGCTTCCTTTCGTGCGAGCTCTAGTTGTTTACGTAGAATATCTACCTCTTTGGTCGTCACTCTTTTTTCTCGACGTTTGCCGCGAACACGTATTCCCTCATCCCCGCTTGTCTCATCGTTTTCGTTATCGCTCGTAGCAATGTTGTCCCTACCGGGATTGAGATGCTTAGCCCAGGAATCCTCAGGGTCGAATTCGGAGAGCCGAGACAACAACTCGGCCTTCGAGCCAGTGGTTTTCAAATCATTCTGGAGTAACACGTCTTTCAACACACGCATTGGGATCTTACTTGTATTCGCCGACATGGTTTCGGCGAAATCTACAAATCAATATCACGGGCCAGCGACACTAAACGAGGTGTCGATTGAATCACTGTCTCTCTCTTTCTCTCTCGCACACCACGAACGAACCGATCGCGAAACTTATAAACAAAACCGCCTCTATACCCGACGAATGTACTCACGCCTACACATCGTCGACATATAACAGGCCGTTCATGACTCGTTTCGACTAGCGACGCGTAACGTTCAAATTCACATATACCACGATAATGTCGATTTCAATCGTGTACACATGCGACGGTTATTCGCGAAAAATCTTAAGGTGAGGGGTATCCTCGAAATGTTAATCACTACGGTTGGGTAGGTTTTCGTGACACGGTAGTGCACAACGAACTCCGCCTTACGCAGAATCTAGTAGCCGCCACAACCTACCTCAAAAGCACACCGCTTTCAACGCAAAGGAGCACACAGTTCCTTCTACACGAGAACACACAGTTCTCGCCACACAAGAACACACAGTTCCTGCCACACGAGAGCACACAGTTCTCGCCACATAAGAACACACAGTTCCTGCCACACGAGAGCACACAGTTCACGTCGCCGCTTACGCGCTTAGTTTCTTGCCATCGATGTATCGTAGGGCGTCCATTTCCGAGCGCAGACCCACTCGCGACGATTGAACGCACATCGACGGTCTCAACGCAAACTTTTAGTCCGTCACATTTCCATCGTTTTTGCGGGCGTAAAACTCGCTTCCACGCAAAACTACGGTGCAATCCCACTTCTGAAGCTGTTAGAAGATAATATAGTGTCGGGATATATAAACTCGAGGAGGCACCTCAGTATTTGAATATAATACTTCTATATTTAATATTACATTTCTGCCTTTGGACCGATAGTTTCGGTGGACCTTCACCGACTGACGCCTACCCTCGCAGGGCTGTCTCTCTCGGATCTCCCACTCCTCCATTGTCACACAAATTCAAATTTACACGTTACAAAAATACGACATCCGATCTTGCGGCGTAGTCCGATATATAAACTGCTTGATATGAAAACTCACCATAGTTCGTTGCAAAAAACTGCGAGATGTGCACTACGGTCGTTTTCTGGTGGAAATTTTCTGGCGTGTGACACATAACCTGTAATTGATATATCATTATTGCGCCCGCGACACCCCTTCACAATTTGGAAATAAAGAAAAATACACATATTCATAAGTAGTTTATCTCCGTTAAACATGTTCAATAATCGATGCACTGCTCCTTTATGAAATAGTGATATGATTCCCATCATTCTCAAGGATGGAATTTGATATTACGCCTGAAATTTAGCATTTTTGTTAACGGAAAAAGTTTTCTTTGTTATATATTGTATATGCTGTTGACACTATATTCATTTGGATGCAAACGGGGACAAATACGAATGAATATTCGCTTCTATGGAACCGTTTCTCTTTTTTCCCTGAGTTCCTCTAGAGGCTGTGAATAAACCGTTGTCGATTAAAAATACCTATTACGACATTTGAGTCATGTCACCAAAGCCTCGAAGTGGAGAAAATGAATGATTTCCAAGTGAAACCAAAGATGGGCCCAACTGACTACTGCGTAGCAAGTTACACAATACTTCCTTGATACATTAATGTCATTATGCACAAGTTATAAGACGATGCTTGGCAGTAATCCACAAATGCTAGCATCTAATCTACTGGACAGAAGAACAATATCAAGAAGATTGATGAAATTCAAGGTGCTCGACTTCCAGGAACGATTTAGTGTTGAATGATGTTAAAATAGAAGAAAACAGAAAAATCAAACACTGAATCGTGCTGCACTGGATGCGCCATCTACAGCCCCATACTGTTACTTTTCCTGTGGCATTGCAATAATTTATTGTCATGTTACATAACTGATGATGATACTTGAATTAATCGTCCAAAAAAATATCAGTATCGAAATGTTATGTTTCTGCCATTTCTTTGATTGTATGACATGTTCGGAGCTACTAATACATTTTTATCTCGCTATGTGATAAGTAAATTTCGGTACTCTATACCGATGTATCGGATATCGGTATAAACAGGGTGACTTTTATAAGGTGGGCATGCGTTTTTTAAGGGTCTTGCGCGGTGATTTTGCGACCGAAAAAAATATGACTTTTAATGGTTTTTCAAGTTCTCTTTGAAAAAAATATACCGTATTTTTGTCATGAACTGTATTTGCCAGAAAAAATAGTGTATTCTGGGAAAAAATGAAAATTCCATTTTGCGTGCAGGATAATGAAGGCTGGAAAATTCCGAATACGGAACACTCCCGAAAAACTATATGTGAGGCCCCCATCATGGAGAAAAAATTATCAAACATACGATTTAAAGTCGATGGATCGGCATTTAATCAGTGGAACAAATGAGCCAAATCAGACACGGGCGCGCTATAGGAAGTGCTAGTCTGCTGACGTCACAGCTGCAACTTCCGAATGCTCGGCTGTCACAGGAAGTTGGTCTTATGACACGCGGTCGAACAGAGGGATCTGAATGTGTCCCTATCCGAGAACATTATTGAAATGAATATCAATTTCGAAAATGTTCGAGGATTCGCTAATAAGTTTGAGAATAAATAATTCTAGCAATACATTTTAAAGTAATTTGGCGTGAAATTACCATTTTTTACCGAATACTACGAGTATTTCTGTTTTTTAATGTTGCATAAATTATCTGAACATTCTGTAGTTACAGAATTTTAAGATAATTTATGAAACAGTAAAAATACCCGTAGGATTTGGTGAAAAATAATAATTTCACGAGAAATTATTTTAATATGTAATGTTAGGATTATTTATTCCAAAAGTTGTTAGCGAATCGCATATGACTTAAAATATTATTTGCGGAGCATGAAATCATCGAACATTTTCGAAATGGACATGATTTTCAATAAAGTTCACAATCTAGCGGTTAAGGTGAACCGGTTATCTTAACCCTCAATCCGTGAAGGTATGTGAGGCACCTTCATCTCGTGAACCTGGGTCGTTTTCGTTTCTGCACCACCAAACCAACAATTGTCAATGAAAAACATCTGAAAAAATGCATGGTCAGTCTTTAAACCGCCCTTCTTAAGGGAAAATAGGATTCTTTTCTTTCTTATGTTTAATATTTTGAAAAATAAATATTAAGCAGCCTGCGAAAAAAATGGACTTGGCAGAACGAAAATGACCCAGGTTCGCAAAATGTGGGTTAGAATTCTCCACTCAATCGGTCAGATTCGCTCGACAAATCTGACGATGGTGCGAGACCGACGGTAGGAGCTTTGTGTATTTAAGGGAGCTTTCCAGTGTGAAATTTTCAAAAAATCGATTTTTTTTTGCTTTATCGAATAGTATACACTCTTCCGAATATTCCCTGAAATTTTCATGCCGAAATTCAGGTTATTTCGGTTACTGTACAGCATTTCTTGGAAGACGGCAACGGAGCGCTACAGCTACAGCGAAACTTTGAACGCGTTTTTCTCGAAACAGCATTTTTCAAAACGGTGTCCAACTTGGAGGGCAGAGTTTTAAAGCTATCGAGTTGAATTTTTTACACAATATTCTTAACGTCATTGTTTATCGTGCTATGGAAGCTTTTTTTTTTTTTGACATCTTCCTATTTTTTTGTAAAAAAAACTGCCAAAAAAAATGCTAAAATCGATACTTTTTGTTCAAACCGGCACCATTTTTGCAAAAAAAAAAAAAAAGCCTCCATAGCACGAAAGCCAATTATATACCGATCAATAATCTTTTTGTGTTTTTTGTTTCAGATCAAAATTGTGACCCCCAACGTGGACACCACATCCAAGTGCATTTTCTGCAACAATTGTTTCATAATTGTTATAGATATTAATTAATAAATAAATCGATCTTTAAAAAATTGTTTTGTATTCTTCAATACCCAATTAATATACAAAAAAAAACCAGACCGATTAGCTTATTTTTTCTTTAAAAAAAAAAAATCGCGAAAAACAGCGATTTTTCGGGCTGTCACACTGGAAAGCTTCCTTAACAAAGATAAAATCGGTGCTCGGAACGGTTCTCGGGGCCTCGATCGGACATTCCCAATATTACTGCCCCGAATTCGTCTCCGATTTTATCTTACTTCCGGTCAGATTCGCTCGACAAGTCTAACGATGGTGCGAGAACAACGGTAGGAGCTTTGTTTATTTAACAAAGATAAAATCGGTGCTCGGAATGGTTCTCGCGGCCTTTAAGAATGGTATCATTGAGAAAAACAACATTAAAAAATCAATATCGAACAATAGTTCAAACTAGACTCTGAGGAACGGCGGAATTGGACTGGACGGGAACGGAGTAGGCGATGTAGCATTCGCCGCTACCTTCTTATCGCGGCTGTCACGAGGTTGCAGAAGTCATCGAGAGATGTCGGGACGTGACTGACGTTACGATGGCTGGCGTTCGAGTGTGCGAGTGTAACGTGGAAGATGAATGTCAAACGCGCTTTATTTAATTGCAGGTCCTGCGGAATCGGCAAAGAAAAAAGACGAAAGCGTCTAAATGCCCTGGCCATGAGTCAATAATTAAACGAGCGATTGTTATGAGACACCAGACGGCCGGCCTAACGATTGGCGTGTACGCTTGTTCTACGTGAACCCCTTGACATTGTTTTTATCGATAATCGACATCTAGCTAAGGAGCTTTCTTACACCCAAAAACGAAACGTTCGCCCCGTTTGAAGGAAGTCCTAACTCGTTTTCGACATAAAAATTTGCACGTGTCCCGTTTTGCGAATAGGCCACTCGTCGAGTGTCTCATAACAATCGCTCGTTTAATTACTGACTCATGGCTAGGGCTTTTAGGCGTTTTCGTATTTTTTCTTCGCCGATTCCGCGGGACCTGCAAATAAACGAAGCCCGTTCGACATTCATCTTCCACGATACACTCGCACACTCGAACGCCTGCCATCGTAACGTCAGTCACGACCCGACATCTCTCGGTGACTTCTGCACCCTCGTGACAGCCGCGACAAAAAGATAGCGGCAAATGTTCCAACGCCCACGCATCCTCGGCCAGTCGAATTCCGCCGTTCCTCAGAGTTGAGTTTGAACCATCGTTCGATATTGATTTTTTAATGTCGTTTTTCTCAGTTGTACCATTTTTTAAAGGCCTTCAACCAGGTCCTACATTTTCGGAATCAAGTACACTTTGCTTCTGTAAGCGCGGAATGCCGTTGTCATTTTATCCCAGCCAAAATTATTTTTTTGGAGGATTATACTTTTCCCACATAGGCGCTATATATTTTTTCAAAGAGTTCTCTAAAAACCATTTCGAAAGCGCACCTCAACCATCCCAAAATAGCTGCACCAGAATTTAAAAAAAAAAACGGTGGCCACTTTATAATTGTCTCCCTGTATAGCAATGTGTGTGCTTGTATGTTACCATGACAATCAGGTAACGCGGAGAAACTTTTTTAGTTTTTATTTTCATGTCCATTCGATTCCGTTGAAGTCGATTACTGTTCAATATCCACACTGATTTTATACACACCATATTTTCGAGTTAAGACATTTCTTCTGGCATTTTTTGAGCTGCTTTGATCGAATTGAATTCAATGTTGTTCCAGTAAATCCTGTGCGGTTCGTATTGAATAATACCCAAATGTTTCGATTAATGATTAAAGGGTGGCATATCGGGCTTCCATGAAATTGGTCGTGCAATGGCGACCCTAATGTCTGACGAAGTCTTCCACGACGTGGCTTACAAGGCCAAAAATCGTAATCATCTACTGGCTGGTGTGGACGAATTCCTTGATGCTGTAACGGTGCTGCCACCCGGCGAGTGGGACCCTACGATCAGAATAGAACCACCCGCGGCTATTCCATCACAGGTTGGACAATGATAATTCGCGAAAATGTTGAAAGTGCATGACCGGGCTAATTTTCTACTATCCGTGGTGTATTCATGAAAAAGAGTGCTACTGGATGTGGCTAAACATTATAGACGTTTGTTAAAGATCGCTTCGCTTTTTGATAG
Source organism: Ophion costatus (assembly GCA_951751655.1). NCBI lineage: Eukaryota > Metazoa > Arthropoda > Insecta > Hymenoptera > Ichneumonidae > Ophion > Ophion costatus. The sequence continues at coordinate 5,707,225 of OX632368.1, forward strand.
GACATAAGAAAGAAGCCGAAAGAGGAAAAGCCCACGGAAGAAATAAGCGAAGAAGCCGACGAACGAAGACTGCGAGAGGAATCTGGCCTCTCAAGAACCGGGATACTCTTCGGTGGTCTTATAAACGATATTAAAAGGAAAGCTCCTTGTTACTGGTCGGATTTTAAAGATGCTCTAGCTCTTCAGTGCATAGCATCCTTCATATTTCTGTACTTTGCGTGTCTTTCCCCCATAATAACGTTCGGTGGATTGTTGAGTGAAGCGACCGGTAAAAATATGGCGGCTATGGAATCACTCGTCTCGGGCTTCGTTTGCGGCATGGGATACGGATTGTTTTCTGGCCAACCGCTTACTATTCTCGGCTCGACGGGGCCTGTTCTCGTCTTTGAGACGATAGTTTATAAATTTTGCGTGTAAGTATACTAATCACTTTATTTGATTATCGACATGCCTAGTTGTCATTATTTTTATTACGGGACAAATCTTTTTCCAGAATGAGAACTGATTTTTTTCAAATTTGTGGCAGACAAATGAGAAAGTTCAGTGATCAACGAGTCTTTTGCATAACTTGACTGACATGAGAATAGATATCAACACCGCCAACCTAATGGAAGTATTCTTGCTCGGACGATAACTTGATTCTGAATGTTATTATACAACTATACATTCTTCACACTTCGAGCGCACCCCTACGAACCGTAGAGTGCACACTAATAATAAGTCAACTTGACACCAACTTGTTTTTCACTTAAAATCTCTTTAAAAACTGTGCATGATTCTCGAATATAAGTGCAGACATGTTTTTTAAGCCAATGTATTCAGTATAAAGACTAAAGTTATTCATTTGAAATATTCATGTATTCCACTTTAAAAAAAATATTCATGTGTATGTTTAACATTATTTTCTGCCTAAAAAATCACAAAATTTAGCAAGGAAACGAGCTGATTTGTAGTATGGGAAAAATATTTTCGTGTTTTCAGTATTTAAAAAATGTGTGCAAAAATAGTTCGGCTCACGGTTTTTCCACAATATACAATATACAATATACAATACAATAAATAACAATTAGGTAAAGTAAATATATTAGGTCAAGTAAAGAGTTCTGAGCGTTTTCCGCTGGATCTCTTGAGTGAGCCGTATGTCACGATGTATACAACTCATCGGGTCATTCCATACGGCGATTTAAAGGTGACATTACGCTAAAAAAAATGCTTTGGCAGTTTTGTGTTTGGTGAAACCAGTTGAGATACAGCAAAATGGAAGTAAAAAAAGAGAAAAATCGATGCATTTTTCTGTACCACTACGACCTAGGTGGTAAGGCAGAGCAGGCGACCAAAACATTTTTGTACCATTTATGGACCCAATACAGTATCGAATGCAGCAACAAAGGGGTGGTTCCAATGATTCCGTTGTGTTAATATGGACATCAAAATGAGGCACGCTCTGGTAGGCCAATTGTCGAACATGTCGATAAAATCATGGAAATAGTCGAGTCGGACCGACACGTGAGCACTTATTCCGTTGCCCAGGAATTGAAGATTCAAGTACTGGTTTATTTCCCAAAAACACATTTTTTTACTGAAAATTCATGATTTTTCATCTTTTTTCCCGGAAATTTCTCTTTTTCCTATGACCTGAGTAAACGGCTGCGGAGATATTCGGAGAAAAGTTAAAGATGAAAAGAAACGAGATTTTTGACGACTTGACTGACATGAGAATAGATATCAACACCGCCAACCTAATGGAAGTATTCTTGCTCGGACGATAACTTGATTCTGAATGTTATTATACAACTATACATTCTTCACACTTCGAGCGCACCCCTACGAACCGTAGAGTGCACACTAATAATAAGTCAACTTGACACCAACTTGTTTTTCACTTAAAATCTCTTTAAAAACTGTGCATGATTCTCGAATATAAGTGCAGACATGTTTTTTAAGCCAATGTATTCAGTATAAAGACTAAAGTTATTCATTTGAAATATTCATGTATTCCACTTTAAAAAAAATATTCATGTGTATGTTTAACATTATTTTCTGCCTAAAAAATCACAAAATTTAGCAAGGAAACGAGCTGATTTGTAGTATGGGAAAAATATTTTCGTGTTTTCAGTATTTAAAAAATGTGTGCAAAAATAGTTCGGCTCACGGTTTTTCCACAATATACAATATACAATATACAATACAATAAATAACAATTAGGTAAAGTAAATATATTAGGTCAAGTAAAGAGTTCTGAGCGTTTTCCGCTGGATCTCTTGAGTGAGCCGTATGTCACGATGTATACAACTCATCGGGTCATTCCATACGGCGATTTAAAGGTGACATTACGCTAAAAAAAATGCTTTGGCAGTTTTGTGTTTGGTGAAACCAGTTGAGATACAGCAAAATGGAAGTAAAAAAAGAGAAAAATCGATGCATTTTTCTGTACCACTACGACCTAGGTGGTAAGGCAGAGCAGGCGACCAAAACATTTTTGTACCATTTATGGACCCAATACAGTATCGAATGCAGCAACAAAGGGGTGGTTCCAATGATTCCGTTGTGTTAATATGGACATCAAAATGAGGCACGCTCTGGTAGGCCAATTGTCGAACATGTCGATAAAATCATGGAAATAGTCGAGTCGGACCGACACGTGAGCACTTATTCCGTTGCCCAGGAATTGAAGATTCAAGTACTGGTTTATTTCCCAAAAACACATTTTTTTACTGAAAATTCATGATTTTTCATCTTTTTTCCCGGAAATTTCTCTTTTTCCTATGACCTGAGTAAACGGCTGCGGAGATATTCGGAGAAAAGTTAAAGATGAAAAGAAACGAGATTTTCTTTAAAAAAAACATTATTATTATTTTGTTTCCCGGAAATTTCCATTTTCCCATGACCTGAGTGAACCGCTGCGGAGATATTCGGAGAAAATTTAAAGATGAAAAAAATGAGATTGTCGTAAAGAAAACTTATTATTCTTTTTTCCGGAACTTTTTAGTTGTAAATTGATAAAACAACCATAGAACTAATTTTTTTTAGAATGAAACCAAGATGAAAGAACCAATTGAAAAATAAATAAAACCGAGAAAAAAGAACCATTTAAAAAAATATTAAACCAAGAAAGAACCAATTTTTTTTTAGTTAAACCAAGAAGAAAGAGCCAATTTTGTTTTAAAGTAAAAATCAAGAAGAAAGAATCTTTTATTTTTTAAGTAAGAATCAACAAGCAAAAAACGCATTTTCGATAAAAACCAACTATTTTTGTATGTAAGAACAAAGAATCAAAGTATTTTTTATGAGAGAAACAATAAGTATGGATAGCAGAAGATTTTATTTAATAATTAAAATATTATACTTTTTCTATTAATACAGGTGATCATGCATTTTCATTTTGTTAGTTTGCGTTACTTGATAACCGGAGGAAGTATAATTTGAGCAAACACAAAGTAAGAATTCATTTTTTATCTATATTTTTTATTTCATATACACTAAGCGCAACAATTAAGGGATCACTATTTTTTCGACGAAAAATAGCCCTTTTTCAAACCGCTGTAACACGGTGAAAAATGGTCGGAGAAAAAATGAAAAAAAAAGCATTTTGTAGTGTAAAGCTTCGACTTTGATAATCTGATTATAAATAATATTTTTCGTTTCGTTTAAATAAAGAAATTCGTTGTTAAACAAAACAAAACATAAAATAAAAAAATTTCCTCGAGTTTGACAAGGTACACGGGGAACAGAATTTTTTTTTCGAGAATCTGTTTCGACCATTCGAAAGCTTGTATCTTTCCCAACAATTTGATTTTTTTTCAATTTCTGTGCGATTTTTTTTAGCCAAGTTATCGCAGCTTTACGAAAAAATGCATTTCTCAACTTTGACCGGTCATAACTCTGGTCCAAATCGTCGGACAACATCCAAACCGGCATCGTTGGAAAGCTTGGATTTCCCCCTACAAAACTGTTTATTTTTCGTATTTTTCAGAAGCCGTTTTCAACATTGTAAAACTGATTGTTTAAAAGTGTGTAAAATGCCCATTTTTACACTTTTTTGTTTATCATGTTATAACATTACAACAAATGCAGAGGCACCAAAGGTTTTTGCGTTTTTTTTTAGTTCAGGGTATGTAGAAATACTCCACCAAATAGCAGATCGCTGCCTTTATTTTTGATTCGGGTTGCAACCCCGTTCTTTTGGAGAAAATCGAGATCCGTCAATTTTCACGAAAATCGAGGTTTCTCAGGTATCAGCGCGGGGTGAAATTTCTCGAAAAAAAAAAAATCAGAAAATTACGAAATTTGGTATTCAAGGGTTTTCGAGGTTGCTGATTGCGAATCTGGGATAAAAAATGGAAAAATTCAAAATGGCGGATCAAATGCAAAAATTCTTGCAATCGGGAGAAACTCGATGTTTGGGGGTTTTCGAGGTCATCCATTACGGATCTGAGGTTTAAATTGAGGATAATTGAGGATAAGTAGCTGACAAAACAAAAATATTGTAGGTACCTTTGCAATAACGTATGTGTACGTCTGTTTTACGACCTCTGCTTTCTTCACACTTTAAGACTAGTAGTTGTCAATCAATGTTTGTGTCAATGAGAGTGACGAGAGAAATTTTATAGTTATTCCCCAAAGTACGGGGAAAAAACTCAAGTTCAAAATAAAAAACAAAATTAACAGATCACATATGGCGAACCGAAATGCAGAAATTAAATGAAATCGCATGGAACTCGGTAATCTGCGGGTTTTGAGGGATCGTTAATTACGAATCTCAGGTCGAAGAAATTTAAAAAAAAAACGACGGGTCCAATATGGCGAACCGAAATGCAAAGTTTGATTCAATTCGAATTTGCGATCCTCAATTTAAACCTCAGATCCGTAATGAATGACCTCGAAAACCCCCAAACATCGAGTTTCGCCCGATTGCAAGAATTTTTGCATTTGATCCGCCATTTTGGATCCGCCATTTTGAATTTTTCCATTTTTTATCCCAGATTCGCAATGAGCAACCTCGAAAACCTTTGAATACCAAATTTCGTAATTTTCTGATTTTTTTTTTCGAGAAATTTCACCCCGCGCTGATACCTGAGAAACCTCGATTTTCGTGAAAATTGACGGATCTCGATTTTTTCCAAAAGAATGGAGTTGCAACCCGAATAAAGAATAAAGGCAGCGATCTGCTATTTGGTGGAGTATTTCTACATACCCTGAACTTAAAAAAAACGCAAAAACCTTTGGTGCCTCTGCATTTGTTGTAATGTTATAACATGATAAACAAAAAAGTGTAAAAATGGGCATTTTACATACTTTTAAACAATCAGTTTTACAATGTTGAAAACGGCTTCTGAAAAATACGAAAAATAAACAGTTTTGTAGAGGGGAATCCAAGCTTTTCAACGATGCCGGTTTGGATACTGTGCGATGATTTGGACCAGAGTTATGACCGGTCAAAGTTGAAAAATGCATTTTTTCGTAAAGCTGCGATAACTTGGCTAAAAAAAATCTCACAGAAATTGAAAGAAAAACCAAATTCTTGGGAAAGATACAAGCGTTCGACTGGTCGAAACAGATTTTCGAAAAAAAAATTTCTGTTCCCCGTGTACCTTGTCAAACTCGAGCAAATTTTTTTATTTTATGTTCTGTTTTGTTTAACAACGAATTTCTTTATTTAAACGAAACGGGAAAAAATATTTATAATCAGGTTATCAAAGTCGAAGAATTACACTACAAAATGCTTTTTTTTCATTTTTTCTCCGACCATTTTTCCCCGAGTTATAGCGGTTTGAAAAAGGGAAATTTTTTCGTCGAAAAAATAGTGATCCCGTAATTGTTGCGCTTAGTGTAATTTCCGAGATTTTCCCGTGATCGTAATTAAAATGATGTAATATTCGAAAAAATTCGGAGAAACTCGGATGTTTGCGTTAAACTAATTGTCCGCAAAACTCCGAATTCTTCATATTTGTTCCAATTCATAGAGAAATTCGGAAAAAATCGAAGAAATTTTCCGGAAAAAATCGGAGTTTTTCAGAAAGAAAATTTGCACTAGGGTGATCTCGAGAAGTAGTTCGATGTATGGGTGCCCCACGAATTGCCGCAAAAGACCGTTTTGGACGGAATTGATGCCTACGATTCTTCGCTGAAACGTACCGAAATCGACCCATTTTTTAAGCGGATGGTGACTGGCGATGAAAAATGGGGCACGTATGAGAACAACAGCCAACAAAGATCGTAGTCCAATTGCGGTGAACCGGCCCAAACGATCGCCAAGCCTGGACTAACGACCGAGAAGGTTTTGCTGTGTGTTTTGTGGAATTGGAAGGGACTCATCCAATATGAGCTGTTCCCATCGGATCAAACATCATCATTTCGGACCTCTACTGCCAACAACTGACTAGATTGAAGTAGACGATCGACCAGAAGCGGCCAGAATTGGCCAATAGCAAGGGTGCTGTGTGGCTTCGAGACAACGCCAGGCTGCGCACGTCTTTAACGACACCCCAGAAGCTCCGAGAGTTAGGACGGGGAGTTTTATCGCACCCGCCGTCTAGTCCAGATCTGGCACCAAGCGAATATCATACTTTCAAGCATTGGCAAAATTTTCTGGACGGTACAAAACTGGCCTCGAGAGAGGCTTATGACAATGAGCTGGTCAAGTTTTTTTCCAATAGGGACGAGGACTTCTTCAATCGCGGAATCAGGAAATCGCTTTCAAAATGGACAAAAGTCATCGAACAAAACGGCGCATACTTTATCTAAATCGGATAATCCCAACTATGTTAATTCATCGTCGAATTGAAGCGAAAAAACACTCATAATTTTTTCTTCACCTAATATAATTTACGACATAGAAATATTTTTCGATTCATCGATAAATATCAGAAAACCACAACACAACATCGCACCTCAATGTGGCAATGTTATTGTTATTTCGTAGAGAAACACAATTTTGTAAATCACTATGTATCGATTCTCTATGTATGTATGGAATAATAGTACCTTCATTTCACACATGGACGAAACTATATTCGTGTGATCAAGAATTCTGGGGAAAGTCATGTTCATTTAACAACGCAATATTATTTATGCCTGTAACATTACAATTAGTTGATAAGTAACGCAGATCTGTTGAACTTTAGATATCTCCGGTATCTGTGTATGGAATGATTACTTGATGCAATAAGTATATACAGGGTGAGGCACATAAAGTATTACAGAGCAATAGCACTCAAACTATTGATCATATCCACAAATGTTTCAGACAAACGTTTTAGTGTTCGAGAAGGCCGTCATACTGGACCACCGTATTTTTTTTAGTGGTGGAGGCGCTGAAGCTACGTCAAGGTCGACTCCACTTTTTAAAATGGAACCATGTATTTTTTTTGATGACATTATTACCGATTTTCAGACGAATTCAGCGACCTACAACACAAGGTTATTCTAGTCACGCAAAGTATAAAAATAGTCGAAAAATCGAAAAATATCGGAATAGTCACTTTCAAAGGATCCACTAACCTTGGTTTGAGTCTACCTACAGAAGATGCTCGAGGTGATGACCGACTTATAAACACTTGTTTGATCGCCGTTTTCATTTCTTAGGATACCAATGTTTCTTATCGGCAGCAAGTACGCATTTTCTGTTGACATAACAGGTAGTCACGCATTACCTTCTAATGTGAGTACATCGGATTGCGAAAATGAACGATTTTCAAGAATCTTTTGATATGTTGATGGTGCTGGGGGAATGCCGTATATATTACAGAAACGCCCAAGATTTGTATGCGGCTCGTTATCCGGATAGGCACCAAACATCGTACATGGCTTTTAAGCGATTGACTGACCGTTTCTGTCGCTTCGGTACAGTGAAAGGAACACAACTCAAACGTCGACCGATAGTTAATGAAAATAATGCGGCTGCTATCTTAGCTTTTGCTGCACTAAATCCACATGCGAGCAGCAGGCAAATGGAAAGAGAGAGAGAGTGGAATTAGTCAGCGATCTGTATTAAGAATCTTGAACGAACACAAGTTCCATCCGTATTGTACGCCATTACATCAGGATTTGGACGGCAATTATTTCCTAAATCGCGTCAATTTCTGTAACTGGATTCGTCGAAAAATGCGCACAGATGTCTCATTTTTGAGTCATATGCTTTTTTCTGATGAATCTAACTTCACAAATACGGCAAATGTGAATAGGCAAAACATGAATTATTGGGCAAATGGGTTCGTTAATTGTTGGTGCGGCATTGTTGGCGATCACGTCATTGGTTTATATTTTTTTGAACGTCGCTAGACTGGGCAGATTTACCGAAACTTTCTGCAAAACGGACTGCCTCAATTACTGGAAGGCGGGCCCTTGCATGGTCGCATGAACATGTGGTGCAACACGACTATGCGCCACCCCATTATGTTCTGTGTTTAAGACAAGTGATGAATGAGATTTTTGGTGACAAGTGGATAGGACGAGGCGGCCCTGTAGCTTGGCCACCTCGTTCGTCAAATCTAACATCACCAGATTACTTTTTATGGGGTTTTGTCACAGAACGCGTAATGGCGGTAACACCTAACACGCCTGACGACATGAACGAAAGAATACGCCGAGCATATACCGAAATTACACCACAATTGTTGGCTGAAGGTAGACGGTCTTTTCATCAGCGAATTAATAAGTGCTTACAAGTGGAGGGTCATTACTTCGAGCATCTTTTGTAGGTAGACCCAAACCAAGGTTAGTGGATCCTTTGAAAGTGATTATTCCGATATTTTTCGATTTTTCGACTATTTTCATACTTTGCGTGACTAGAATGACCTTGGGTTGTAGGTCGCTGAATTCGTCTTAAACCGGTAATAATGTAATCGAAAAAAATTCATCGTTCCATTTTAGAAAGCGGAGTTGACCTTGACGTAGCTAAAGCGCCTCCACCAATAAAAAAAATAGTGTGGTCCAGTATGACGGCCTTCTCGAACATTGAAACTTTTGTCTGAAACATTTCTGGATGTGATCAATAGTTTGAGTGCTATTGCTTTGTCATACTTTATGTGCCTCAGCCTGTATACCACAAGAAACAATATATGCAGGAGTAACTTGTTTGTGAAATGAAAATATTCATGCATTTTGAAAATGTATGAAATGAAAACAGAGCAGCGTTAAAAAAAGTAGATCCACACATTCAAGGGTAATATTTCGATCTTTTTTTTTATGAAGTCCAAATAATAAACCGTGGATAATTTTAACTACCAACAGCATATACTTGTGCTCCATTGTCTGTTTCTTCATATTTCGCTTTGCTACCAAAATACGAATTGGTTCGTACGTGGCCGCGGCTCATGTATGTTTTTTAACATATAAACAAAATATTTGGGCGAAAAATAATATTTTTTCTTGCTCCAAAGCACTTTAACAAAATTCATTGCATACCTCGGTCAATTTAATCCGCTGCGGTTTTTTAATTAACTGTCACAACCAAATCGGTAGACTTTTTGACCTGAAAACGTATCTTGCTTTGAGAGGGGAACCTCCCTTCTCAAATCAAGATACGAAATTGTCGGCTGCCAATACAAAGGAAAAACCTTCCTATATACTGGCGTCCGGGAAATTCTGCCCATCGAGTATTTCAGATAGAGGCGAATTTGGGGGTAAACATCAGCCGTTGTGCATTCGAAGCATTGAAATATCGTTTATCGTATTGAGAAGTAACTGCTAATTTAAGCAATGCACGGTATCTTCTGACTTGGCAGACTGCTAGTTAGGCAGCTGATCACGAAATTCGTATAGATTATCCAATACCTTCTAGCTGATGTGATTGATATTTCGACACAATAACACATTTGACGTCTTACATCATTTTTCACAGAGAAACGGGCTGGGACTATATGTCTTTTCGTTTTTGGATCGGTACGTGGATCAGTCTCATTCTCCTGGTGCTCGTCGCAATTGATGCCAGTGCCCTAGTTTGTTACATTACTCGGTTCACTGAAGAAAATTTTGCGACTCTGATAGCGTTCATCTTCATCTACAAGGTAAAATGAGAATTGCCAATCTAATGCCAATATACTCTTTTGTAGGGTATTTGTAGAAGACTTTTTCATTCGATATTACTATCCGATCAATTGTACGACAACGTTTAAATTGTCCAAATTCTCCATATGTGAGTCTAAGTCAACATTGATCATTAATTAATTATACCGATCGAAGAAGTATTTAATTTCTGTAACACAATGAATATTACATTACTAGTACGCCAACAATTCTGTCGGTTGCTTTAATGTCTTCCTGTTCGATGAGTTGAGTTTTGCTGGATAATCATATTTATATTCAGGGAACAATATGTTGATTGCTATTTATGCAATGTATCTCTAGAATAATTTTTTATCATTAATGAAAATATTTCAATCTGTACTGATGTTTCATTTTGATATTATTAATATATGACGTTTTCGACATTCTTTTTACTGTAACTTCAAAATATGATATTATGTTTCTCATTTTTTATTATTGTTTTCTAATTTCTTCTAATGTAACCCCGGTCGTTTTCCATACATTGGGTTCTATTGTAACTTTCGCAGTCGGTCGAAAATGTTCTCTCAATCGGTAAAAAGTTTCCTATCAACATGCATGGAAACGGGACGATAAGTGACAGCTGCAGGTGCACCCAGCCAAACAACACAATCGTCAGTTTTCCAAGTAGTCAATCTGACATCAATTGGACCGCGTTGGATCACATATCTTGTCAGGTGAGTTGGACAATAATATAGTACGAGGGGAGAAATAAAAACGATTGCACTGTGCGATGCATATACCACTCAACTGCAGCCATACAGTTTTTCATAATTACCGACGTTTATTATTCTGCGGTTGCATTTCAATTCGCTATGTTCTACGCTTTATAAGCGTTTATTTTGTAAAAACTCGTTGGACTAGAATAATCAAATATTTTCCCGCGGATTTGGCTACCTTCTCCCACTGCTCTGGCAAACGCTGAATCTCACATTGAAAGAATGCCGGGCAATTATGGCAAGGTCCGGAGAATACTCTGGGTGAAATGATCCTGTTCCTCTTTCATCAATTTATTCTTTATCGCCAATGCAACTTGGGGTCGAGCGTTGTGGTGCACCAGATTCACTTTCCGACGATTTGATGCTACTGATGGCTTTTTCATGGAAATTATCGTTCGAACGCTGCTGTAGGTAATGTTTAGCAGTGACCGTTTCAGTAGGTTACAAGAGCTCATAAAGCCCCTCTATACTCCGCAACATGGCGGTTTGACCATGGATATTCCGTTTTTGCGACGATGTTGATGGTCGGCCAGAATCAGCTCATGATTTTCTATGTTCAGGGTTGTCGAAATATATTCTTTTTTCATCCCCAGTTATGATATGCCACAAGAAACATTTTTCACTCTGCTTCACGAGCAAAGAAATAGTGATGTTCAATAGATTTGCAATAGCGTTCTCACCTACAAGACAACCGGTTCTCCTCAGATTTCGTTAATCTTTTTATGATATTTCTTATCGATATCTAAGAGACACGTATTTCTTTTATCAGCGGAGAAATATTTATCAAGCGGTAAAAACTACCCTCGAAGCTGGATATCCTCAGAGTGACTTGTAATTTCGCATATTTCTAGTTAAGATATTAGATTAAAACCAATTGGACGATAGTGTTTATGGCGAATAATGAAAAATGCACATTATTTTAATTCTGAGGGGGGAATTGGTAGAAATATATAGCGGTTGAAAGTCGAAAAACTTGTATACCTTTACAACTTTTCGTTAATTTTAACGGAACCAATCGCATTTGAGAGAGCTGAAAATAATTAAAAGTAGTTCTCCATGAGATTAAAAAATTGGCGTGAATTGCATTTCGATTAAGAATAACATCCTTCAAACGGAACAACATCAGAAGGGGAAACCGGAAATGGTATTATATAGGGGTAGCTCGCCCCTCAAATGATGATTTGGCTGAAAAACAGGTATCTCCTACGTATTTCAGCTCTGCCAATTAGTTTTGTTGAAATAGAAAGAATGCTGTTATAAAAGTGTATTAACTTTCAACCCCTATACATTTCTGTTTAGTTTTCGTTCGAATATACCTGTACACACCACACTCACGCCCAATGCACGCACACATTCTTAGACATTGAGGGGACCACACTGGTCTTGCTCGCCGTGTTGAGAGCCTTACCACGAATCACTGCGCTCGTCTGTAAAGACACAGCCAATCAGCGCACTGGACACGTTTAAAGCTCACTGGCATAGCGAGCAACTAATCAACGGCCAGCGCGTGTCACGCGCTCTGGCGCCGGTGCGTGGCCCCCATAGCGGACTTCCCTTCCCGGACAATCTTCTCGCGTTTTGTCAATGAGTTTAACCTGTGTTCAACAGCTTTCCCTTCATCAGTGCTAATCGTTTTTCTGCTCACCCGTACCGGTGATATCAACTCACGTACATCTCAGTGTGCAAGTGCATCGACTCACCATCTCAACCAATCTCACTCAAATATCATAATCATCATCACGGTGTCTGTGTTCGTCCGCCAACGTGTAGCTGCTAAAACGGGTAATAGCAGACGTCATTTTACGTCGCGTGGAACTGGTGAGTTCCACATCAGCGCGGATCAACCGATTCAACCCCTCGACAGAGATGAACTCATCAGCCTCGTCTACACCAGTGCATTAACAGAGGGGCTATGAGTCATTCCATTTCGGCACTCGTTGTTTTATCTGTTATATGTAGTGTGTTTTGTGCTCAATAAATGCTTGTACAATTGTCACTGGGATCCAAAATTCAATTACCACCCCGCTCACCCCACTCACACTATTGTTGGGGTGGCATAATTTCGCAACACTAACATTTCATCCTGTTTTAATTGAAAAAAGTCGAATTTTCATTATCCGCTAAAAGCATTATCCTCCCGTTGGTTGCAATTAAATATCTCGATTAGAAAAATGCAAAAATGCAAAAATCATATTGTTCAGTGCCTGAGAGGAGTTTGCGCTCGGCCATTGCGATCTCCGTTGCTAGCCGCGCTCGGACAACTCGCGTCAACAGAGATGCCAAATCTCTGGTGAACGGGTAGGCGAGGGGGCAATATACAGTTTTGACAGTGCAGCGCGGTCGTCCGTCGAGTGACGATCGTCGGTAACGCGCAAGGCGAGAGGGCCCTAGGTCCTCTCACATACGACTCTACTGAGTAAAACACATACGACTCTCACGAGTAAAACACAGGCAATTTGCCTATCGCAAGCGGTCGGGTGAACGGCCATACGGTCCTTGATTCTCCGACCCTTAAAATACATTTGATGATCACAGCGGTCGGGTGAACGGCCACACGGTCCTTGATTCTCCGAGCACGGGTGAACGGCCACACGGTCCGACCGTTGATCATATACCTCTTACCAAAAAAGGACAGCAACAGCTGACGAATCCTCGATAAAGGCCATCAAAAGCAAAATCGAAGGTTCAATACGAAATGACGCGCGAGATCGCAATGGCACAAGCCAAACGGGCTCTATGCCTTCTTATATACGCAAATACACCATCATCACATCGTCGTGGGCTTTTACGCCGCAAGGCTTTTCCCACAAGGGCCAATAAACGTAGAAAATACGATGGCTCAAACGCGAGTGTTTTTCATTTCGTAAAAAACCTCACCCTCCATCCTTCATTTAAAAAATATATATCCAAAACTACGAGGCGACTTCGCAATGAAGGAGCTTCGACAATAAACATATTGAAAGTGTCCGAATTTGCGGGTGACTTTCACCCCTTAAAACAGTCTTACCGCCGATGAAATTTTCCTGTCTTATAAATTTCGATGGAGAATAACATACCGCAAACAGAACAACATCGGCGGGAGGCGGAAATGGTAGCATACAGGCGTAGATACCCCTCAAACGCTGTTTTTTTTCTTTCGAAAAACGTAAACCGCCATATCTGCTACTTTTTTGGCTCTCCTAAATGCAGGTGGTACCATTGAAAATAGTTTTAAAAAGTCTAAGTTATACATACAGTGGCGTGAAAAAGTTTCGGGCCTACGAATGTTTTTTTAATTAAAGTGATGAAGTATTTAATCCCTGAAGTCGTTAATCATTTCAAATCTCCCCAGAGCTATGATATGAATAATAGTGTGATGTGTTATTTTTGTATGGCCCATTATCCGTATAAGTACAGCGTCGAATGAGTTTCGTCAGTGTGCAAAAGTATAGGGCCGCTATTTCGCGTGGCTTTGTACGCACTGTTTGTTTGCAATTTCTTTTGTACTAGTTTTAAAACATACATGGCAATGGAAAATCAGTATTATTCCTACCGCGATGGCGACACACACGAATATTGAGGTCCGCAAAACCATGTTGAAACTTCCTTCAGAAGGAAATAGTTGTCGCGCTATTGCGACGACTTTATCCATTGGAAAAAGTACGGTAAACATATTATTTGGAAATGTAAATTAACAAACTCATAATGTGACGAAAGTCGATGTGGTAGACCGTGAAAAACTGGAGAATACATTACTAAAGTTATAAAAAGGACGTGCGCTATAGATCCACGTAAAACTGCAGCAGGAATTTCGAGAGAATTACGTTCTTACAAGTAGCGCTCAACGTAACTAATTTTTGGCGTTGCGATGACCAGGTCACCGGACCATTCGCTAACACGCAAAGATATCCCGTAGTGGATCTCCTTGTACTTAAATCGCTCACAAAATCGGCATCGGAATATCCGACCAATTTGCATTGACTTTCACCCGCACAATGCCTTTTTCTTTGGTTCCGACTAAATAACTGAAAATTCGTTTGACTGCGTGCCAATGCACAACGCTATGTTTCCCGAGAAACCTACTTACTGAATTGACAGCGTATGTCAAATCTGACCGTGATACAGTAGCGAGAAAGATTAGCGATCCTACCGCCTCTCGATAAGGTACATTCTCGATTCGTGCTTCACATTCTTCGACCGGGCACAAACTTACATTCGGATCGGCAGGCACACACAACGGTTTCGCCTCGTACATTCGAAATTTCTTCAAGATGCGCTCAACATACACACTCTGATGTACAAAGATCGCTCGCTCATTCCGATCCCGAGTAATCTGCATCCCGACGAACATACTCATATCGACCAACGTGATTTTAAACGCACTGCTTAAATATTCTATCACAGCTTGTATCACTTGTTGCGACTTAGCCGCAATCACCCCATCGTCGACAAACAGCGCTAAGTACATCTTTCGCTCTTTTGTCACGTCGCGACCAAATGCGTACAATGTCTTTTTAAGCCTAATACGCACGATAGCGGAATTCTCATTTTTCGACGGATCTGAATATTTTCTTTAGAGTTAGGCCTACCACGGCGGAAACGTAGCCTATCCATAATAATATAACTAAGCGTTTCTCGTACCTTCCCACGCGAAAGCGTAGCGGTCTTAACGATATCGAGAACAAATATACAAGCGGGAAAATTTTGAACAGTCTCGTTGTAACCCGAACAGAGTCCGAGTATATCGCAGAGTGTCCTTAAGACCAAAAATACACAAAGGAAACCTTCGGACTACAAGGATGACGAACACGTGAAGCGACACGCAAGAGATGCGTAATGATATTCATAAAGGCGTAAATATGTAACGACGCAACGATGCCACATGCTCACGATCATCCAAGAGCGGAAAAATTTCCAAATCCTTAAAATATACACTCGCTAGGAGAAAATCCTCCGACCCAGGAAGTTGCCGCGGTCATAAAACTGCGTTGATATTTCCCATGCGGACTCGCGGGCCTCGGTCAACGAGCCCTATCTCGAGCGTGCGTTCTTGGCGCCGACAAGGCCCCTTTTTCGTCTATATTTTTCCGCACTCCAGATAAAGAAGCGCAGCCCCTATTCCCGGAAATAGAGCGACGGTTGTGGCTATCGCAACCTACTCCTCGCTCCCACTCTCATTCCAACTTATACATATTTTCCACCAATCCAAAAGAATGCACCCCCAAATGTGCACTCTCCCAGGGGGCCAGTCTCCCACCATCTCAGCATCCCAATTTTTCTTACATCCTAGAAGAAGAAAATGACCAAGTCAGTCTTCCGGCAACCACGATCACACAAACTTCTTTTTATCGCGTCTCAATCCGAGACTCCAGTCAGAATCCAGCGAGCTCATATCTAGAGTTCCTTAACCGATATCCATCGCGTTGAATATTCATTTCCTTTCTTGTAAAGCGTACGTTGTCTTGCAACTCGAGTTTATACAAATCTTGTACTTCGAAAGTTCTCTAACAGTTACGCGATAATCTTAAGAATTTTGACATTTGTATTACGCGCAATATTTCATTGTATTTTCCATTCTCGAACCGCGGAATCCACGAACACTAGAATCTGTGTCACCGAACATTTGCTGTATCCGTCACACACACACCCACACCATCTGCGAGCGTTCGGGCCATCGACGAAGGGCCCTTAGTTTTACGACCGTACCTGACACCCAAGCGACTGGGTCAACGCCGAGACGCATCAATGTAAGCGAACACATTTTCACCCTTTCGTCTTCAATTTGTATCTTTAAAATAATAGGATCAACCCATACGGCTGATTCTAATAAATTACGAGTCAATCGAACACAAGTGTCACAACCATTATTTTCAACGATTGGATCATCCACGAAATTCTTTAAAATAATCCTTTCCACCAGCACGTCCCCTTTTAACCCTCATCCCCTGCTATTGCGCTAGGCGTAGGCAAGAAAGAGGGATACCACACATATATATATGCCCACGACCCCTCAGGACGTGACGCTTTCATCGCTTACATTTCTTACGAAAATGCACTTATCGGCTTCCGCCTCTACAAAATCGAACTCTCGGAGAAAAAAACTGAACCTTTTGTTCCAACATCTCGGTGATTGATTGAGTCCATACAGGGGCTTTCTCAATTCACACACCGCACTCTCCCGACGATCACTCGTAGACGTTCCATTGTCCTCTAAACCCTCCGGGATTTCCATGAAGATTCATCTCTCAACTCTTCATGTAGAAACGCCATCTGGACGTCGAACTGCGTCATCTCTAGGTCTTGAGCTACGATCACAGCCAATAACACCCTCAGAGAATCGTAAAGAACTACTGGCGCAAACGTTTCGGATAAATCAACCCCATACTCATTCATGAAGCCACAACCACTCAACCGAGCCTAGTATCTTCTTACCTCACTGTTTTCGTCTTTCAGAAGCTTGAAAACCCAATTGGAGTCAATCGTTTTTACCCCATTGTTTTCGTCTCACAATCTCCTAGGTTCCGTTTTTTTCATGGGCAGCAAGCTCTTGACTTATCGCTCTTCTCCACTCCTTCAATTGCGGACTGCTGACGGCTTCTTTGTAGCTCTTCTTTGTAGCTTTGTGGCTTAACGTACTGCGTAATGTTGAATTCATACCTTTTCAGTGGTTTAATGTTCTCACGATTTCCGAGAGTCGGGCGTGTACTCACTGGAGTCTCCTTGTGGTGAGCGATTTCCGCTTCTCTCACCTCTTCTCCCTCTTCTTCTTCCACAGCTGGCAGGAGTACTTCATCTTCGTCTTTGCTGTCTACGTCGTATATTTCCGGTTGATCGTTGAGGAAAATCAACCCTCCTTATTCTCTGGCTTTTACCTCGTCCTTCGACTTGGTTTGATGCTAGTTGAAAACTACGTCGCGCGACATTCTGACCCTTTTCGTTTCAGGATCGTACACACGGTAATTTGTTGATTCGCCATCGTATCCGACGAATATCATTTTCTCTGCCCTGGGCTCCAGATTCGTTGTCAGCTGTTTCGGAACGTGCACAAACACTACTGATCGGAACACATGCAGGTGGTCGAGGTGAGGTTTTCTTCCAACCCATTTGTCGAACGGGGGTTTCCCATCGTTTTCTGTCGAGGGACTTCGACGATTCAACAAGTACACTGTGGTATTCGCCGCTTCCGTCCACAGGTTTGGCGTCAAGTTTCGCGCCAAAATCATCGTTCGCGCACGCTCCATGATCGAACGGTGTTTACGCTCGATAGGGCCATTTTGTTCGGGCGTATACGGTGCCGAATTCTCCCTCATGATGCCCTGAGATTCCAAGTAGAAGACCATCTCTCTGTTGCGAAATTCAGTTCCGTTGTCCGACCTTAAGACCCATTTTCACCTCAAAAGGGGGCATTCCCTACTCGTCATCACCGATTTCGCTTATTTATAGGACATGCAGGGCTTGGCTAGAAATGACACTACCCAAAGTGGGAACTCCAGATGGCCAAGCATTTGAAAAATAAAAATGTTGACGCGGCTCTCGCACCGTATAACCCATTTACGTTAGTATGTCTGCCAAGCAGCGGTTGGCTAGCGGTAAGAGCTCGGAGTAGTCATTCGATTGTCGTGGGTTCGACTCCCCGTGTGGAGACTGTTTTTTTCTTTTTCTATCTTTTTCTCAATTTTTCTATTATTCATTTTCCAATTAAGCAAAGATATGAATAGTTTATTTTATTTATTTATTTATACGCAAAAGGCATAGAAAAGGAAAAAATTGGGATTTCGGACTTTTCAACGAGGGGTTGTAATTAAAGCGCATACGAAAAGAAAATGAATTATGCACCTCTTTGCATAATTGGAAAATGAATAATATAAAATTGAGAAAAAGATAGAAAAAGAAAAAAGGTCCTCACACGGGAAGTCAAACCCAAACAAACCCACGACCATCGAATTACTAGTTCGAGCTCTTACCGCTACACCTACCGCTGCTTAGCAAACATACTAACGTAAATGGCTTATACAATGCGAGAGCCGCGTCAACATTTTTATTTTCTAAACGCTTGGCCATCTGAAGTTCCCACTTCGGGTATTTCCGTTTCTAGCCGAGCCCTACATGTCCTATAAATTTGAGCGAAATCGGTGATGACGAGTAGGGAATGCCTCCTTGTGAGATGTCTTCGGACATACTCGATTACTGTTTGCCACGCGGTGGTCACGTTTTGCTTCGCGACACACGGTCTCAGATGGCTGCCGCCGACCGGCCTCGTGTTCGCACTTTTATTACCCGATATTGCCCATAACCTTTTGATACGTGCGGGAGAGTAACGGGATAATACAGGATCAATCAAGATTAACGTCTACTTAATTAATAATGATGAAAGAAATAGCATTGGTGATACACACAAAATATGCGTGTGACTCTGTCTTTCCATCGATGACTACTGACGAGATTATCTTTTAGATACGAGCGCCTCGCTTGCCGCGCGGTCTTCTTCGCAACTAACGCATTCCCTCTCTCTCTCTCTCTCATATCACACACGCACAAAACCCTCGCACACTTGCGTCAACAGTGACCTGGATGTTTTTATACTCCGCGCTGATTACCGGGTCGAATCATGCACGTTTCTCGTTGTCTCCATGCGGATGGCCAGCGTTAAGTTTTTGGAGTGAATTCCTATTTGATTTTTTTAGCTGCGGCTTTTCGTGAACTCTTGGCCTGAGGTCGTGTTCTTGCTGAAAGTCAATGTGATAGGAAAAGTCGATGACTGTGGCGGTGCTGCGCTATAGTGCATATATCGCTGTGGATTGTTCGCTCGTGGAACCTACGCGCGTTCCTTTTTATGCTGTTACGCGTCTCAATCTTAGATTTACTCAGATAATAAACTTATGACGGCAAATGAGGATACTGGGAATAACTGAGACAAGACACGTAGACAAGAGAAGGTACATTCGCTAGGATGCAACAACACCTATATGTATTGTGGGGCTGAAAACATTATGAAGGCAAACATGATGATTCGTTAATTTGATCACAGTTAATAAAAACTGCATATCTTTAGGTATCGAGTGGCAACAAATATGAATTTTTCTTGCATCAAACATGGACGACGAAAAATTCTTCGAGCATTAGATATCGAAAGGGTACAAATATTGATTTCTCTTAAATCAATTTGATAAGCAATAAACGTCTTTGGGTGCTGCGAACTGAAACTTTGAGGACGATCGCAAATGAATATTTTTCAGCGGCCCCAAGCACGGTCAACGAAATTCACCATCTAAATGAATCCAAGGTATCAATATTAAATTAAAGCAAAATATTTTACACATAGGCGTTTGTAAATCACCCTGCAAACATGTCGATTTAATAATCAAAGGGAGTGAAGACTTTTAAAAAGATATTTATAGCATTTGGTAATTCGAATACAAGATTTCAGAAACGACGTGTTCTGTTTTTATTAACTTTCTGATAACCGATGTGCTGATCTAGTGGTTAGCGTGCTTGCCTCTGGAATCAGCACATCGGGTGGTCGCGGGTTCCAATCGCCATATCGTAGTACCGGAGAAAGATAAATACGGGCGTCACGTAGCTCCAGTTCTACACGGATGTCGTGCACACGGACCGGTACGTGTGTGTGTCGTGTGTGTACGACTGTAGCCTGTCATTTATTTCTCGACGAAACGCGACTAGCTCCGAGACTGGGAAGCGAGCTCGGGACCGGCTGTATTGGTATAGGTTTTCCGCAGCTTCCCTACACCCATGGCAGAAAATGTCATGGTGGATGCGATACAGAGGGGGAAGTCGGCTGCGACCGCACGGCGGGGATCGATTAGGGATGTGAAGTGGAAAACATGGTAGGGAATATAATAAGGGGAAGTACCCCGTACATGCAAGCTACAATAAGCGAAAGTGTACGCAGTGGCAGACAATAAAAAAAAAGAAAAAAAGATTACCGTTCTTTTCAAATGTTATATTAGATTTTGCATCAAATTTCGTAGTATGAGGTAAACAATTGTAAAAAAAATAGTAATCGCTGTGATGTACTTGTCCTCGGAGCCAATGTGAATAACTTGGTAGTGTGTAATCTGAATGCTTGGATTATTAACTCATTGAATGTAAATCACTTTGACCATATTGTTTATATAGATCTTCTTTTATTTGGTCAGGGTGAAAAAATCGAATTGCCCATTTATAAAACTAATAAAAATATAAAAATAATGTATGATACAACTAACACTACAGATGCCATTTTCCAAGTTCCGACCAAATCATATGTCGTGAAACACGTTGCCCTGCTCTCTACGAATTTGAAACTATAGACGTATAGTTTCGTCAAATATATTTAAATTCCCTTCGGACTGACGCTGAACGAAGAAAATATGTTTTCTCTTTAAATAAAATGAAATATAAAGTAAAAAAAGAACGCCATGAAACAAAAAAAAACCCCACGAACATTATCGCTTTTTTACCATATGCTGTGCCCCGGCTTCTGACGATGCGCGAAGAGCGCTGAATTTCGCTCTCGAGTAAATTGACACCGTGGGTTGTCGGATGCTCGAGGGTGCGAGTATGTGGGGACTTTTCCCGATCCAAGTAAACCTCCAACTCGGGATATTGCAATTTGAACAACTTATATTTTATTTAAAATTAGGCAATCAAATTACAACTCTTTTTAAGCCTTGAGACCGACCTCTTCGGTTTCTGGCCGAAGACTGAGTTTCGGTTGAATCTTTTGGCTAATCGTTAACTCGGGTTTTCCCAACCAATCGTTCGAGAACGTTCGAATCGTTCGATTGCGATTCGGCGTTTTTCCTGCTGATTCGAGCGGAATATCGGGCTTGTGAAATATCGGGCCAGATACCGACGCATGGGTTCTTTGAACTTCATGCGTCAGCAATCTGAGAATTCCTGACTTTTCAGGGCACAACATTCCTCCCTCTTGGGAAGACGAAATTCCCAATTTCGGCGATATACCGCGTTTGATCACGGCGCCGAGCTGACGTTTTGGAGCCAGAGTTTCGGCCTCGTATTAGTAAGTATTCAGAAATATATATATATATTAATTAATTTATTTATTTATTTATTTATTAGATAGAAAAATATATATATATATATTTATATCTATATCTATATATAAATGTTTTTTTTTTCATTTCTATTCCCCCTGATACGAATGCATTTTCCTTTTCTCTTCTATTTTTTGGTTTCGGTCGGTGAAACGGGCGTCGTACGGCCGACGAGTGTGGAGGGGATCGTGGCTCCGTAATTTCGTCGCCCCAACCAAGGCCATCCGGTCCCGAAGGCGAGCGCTCCGGGAAGCCCTTACCCGTCTTTGGGGCAATGATGCCTTTTCCCGCGAATGCGTCGAGTGGGATTGGGGTGGCGTCCCGGGCGACGCGTTTGGGCTGCGGGCTCTATTTGGGCTGGAGCCCTTGGTCGGTTATGCGCCCGATCCGAGCTGGGAGGCCTATGTGGCCTCCATAAATTAGTAATGAGTTTTTTTTTAATGAAATTTTGACTGTAACATTATATTGGAAAGAAGAATATCATATGTTTTGAGTTACTTTTCCCGCGGGCTTTCCCTTTCTTCTCTTTCAGGTCTTCGCGACGGTAATTTATTGTTACAAACCGGATTGTTGTCCGGTTGTAATATTATTATTTTATTATTTTTGTGCGCGAGCTGGGTACGTCGGCGCAGGGGTCCTTGTCTGTCTTAAAGCGGCGTAACACACCTCACCTTTTATTGCTGACGCTGCTGGAGACGTTCGGCGTTCGGTTGTGGGTGAATAATCTGCAACGTAGTCACTAGTTCACCCAATTTAACAGTTCACTTTATTCGTCACTTAAAAAGGTCTTACACGGAACGTAAATATAATGTTTCTTGTATATCGAAATGAAATATAATAGAAAATAGTTGTATCGGGGTTATTGGAGAATAATAGGTGATTCTGCTTCGAAATAACTCGACACACAATGCCGCTAAGGTAATTGTTGCGAACGAATATAACGAAGGTGAATGAAGGGCCGCTAAGGTATTTCCTTCATTCGATGAGTTCTTACGCGATCACAATTTTAATGGTAGGAAAGGACGACACCGGTCGTACCCGCGAGAACCTAAGTACGCGCGCAGATTTGCCACTAAGGCGTGCAAGTCCCTCGACCGATTGTTCGGAAAGTCGCAATAAGACTTAAGGAGTCACCAAGTGGATGACGCCTTGAGGATTTCGGCAAATAGCTGCGTTTAGGTTGTCGTAGGGGTGAATTGCGAAAGAATGGATCAGCGATTTTCGCGAGGGAAACCTCGTGGTAATGCAACAATCGAACTCTTTGCAAAAGTTCGATTGTTCCATTCCCTTTTTGCTTGCACTAATATTTCGTAACCGGCAACTTCGCTTCTTAAAGAAAGAAAAGGAATTTGATAATTTAGGATTGCGAAATATTGCGATCGTTCGCGGTATGGAGGACGCGGAGGCAATGACACGAGCTGAGCAATACGGAAGTATCCGGATACGAAAAATCGTCCGTAACAGCCCTCCCTTCTTAGACGGAATATGATCCAGTGTCCATACTCCCGAGGCACTGTGATCCTTCCATTGCTAGTAGATGGTTGTATCCGAAAGATATGCGTCGTTTGCGATGGCTAGATGATCGAGGTTATGTGCTTCTCGTCTCGCAGGTGGCGATGGTGCTGGTCGCGATGATCTGACCATGTGAGTCAGTGGTATTTCAACGAGTCCGCGTGGCTGCATCATCATTGCGGTTTTTTTTTGACGTTGTCGCCAAGTTATCTTCTGTAATATTGACTGCGGGTCATTTTTCCGGCATTTAATGAAGATGAATACCCCTAGCGATAGTATTGCCAAAAGGTGAGACGGCCCGACAAGAGTAGATGGTTACATTGTTAACACGTCGTCCTCGATGGTACTGCATTTGTACTCTCCCCTCTTTTCCGATTTCATCGAGCGTTTTCGCAACTCTGTAAAGGGTATTTTCTTTGGTCGACCCCGAGGATTCTTTCCCTTCACTTCGATCTCTGATTTCGGTTTTGGGGGTCTTCCTTTTCTCTTTCTCGGTGCAGGCTCTGGTGGCGTATCTCCAGCCATATGAGCGTGTTTTAGTTTATCCATGTGTGTGAGAACCAGCTGACCGTCGCGTTTGTCGATGAGCGCTGTATGCTGATCCAGCACCTTTGCGATTTTGTACGGTCCGTCGTAATAAGTGTCGAATTTGTGTTGTTTAGGTTCGCGCAGAGTGTATACCATCTCTCCTGGTTCGTATTTCACGACATTCGTTTTTCGATCATGCCGTTGTTTAGTTTGATGTTTGTGGTGATTTAAATTATTCCCTCCGATTGCGGCTAGTTCATCCAGCCTTTGGGCGAGATTTGCTACATATGCCGTGGTCGTTAGCAGATGTTCTTTTAACGGGAAGGTGCTTAGTGTTTTCATAAGTTTCTCGTATGCCATCTCGTAGGGTGTAAAATTCGTCGCTTCATGAACTGTAGCGTTATGTGATTGGATAGCATATGGCAAAACTTCGTCCCATTCGGTTCGTTGACCGATGTAGTGTTTGAGATAATCAGCGATGCTCTGATGACTTCTCTCAAGAGATCCATTGCTCTGTGGGTGGTATGTTGTCGCCTTCACATGTTGTACGCCTTTTTCCTTCAAGAATTCTTCCATTCTTTGGCTGACGAACGATGTCCCATTGTCGCTAAGAAGGAATAAGGGCGTGCCGTGAACCGCGAGGTATTGTTGATCTAGTGTCCGAATGACGGTTTTGGATTTCATGTCGGGAAGTTCGAATGCTCGTGCAAATTTTGTGAGAAGGTCGATCGTCGTGAGAATGAAACGATTGCCTCGTTTAGTCGTTGGCAATGGACCGACGATATCTACTGCGATCTTTTCCCAGGCTGCCACCGGTGTATCTGTAATTATCATTGGTTCTCTGGTTTTTATGCGGACCAATTTGTGCTGTTGACAGCTGTGGCAGCATCTCACGACATCCTGAACATCCTTTTTCATGCCTTTCCAAGAATATCCTTGTCTTAATCGTTCGTATGTTTTCCTGACTCCTTTGTGTTCTCCGATGTGCTCCGTCTGCCACTTCCGGATTATATCAAAGCGTTCTGGAGCAGGTGGAGTCTCGATCTGACCAGTGCATACTTGGGTGTTGAATGGGCCCTTGAAAAATATTTCTTCCAGGATTTTCTTGAATGCATCTACGGGTAGGTCGTCGTGGCCGTCTCCGTTTGATGAAATTCTGAATTCTTGGATGTTTTCTCGCTTGAGCGCTTCCCTAAGTGCGTTGAGAGCTGTTTTCAGGTTTTCGATGGTAATTTTCTGATAATATTCCTTGGTGGCGGCAGCACTGAGTACAATAGTCCGCTTAGCTTTGCAATGCGCTACAGTCTTCGTTTTGAGATCGTTTGTGATGGTTTCATTGTCGATGTAACCCAAATCGCGAAGCTGCTGCCTAGTGGGGTAATGGATCACCCCGTCTGATGATGTCAGATGCAGTTAGACTCCCTTTTTTGTTGTTAGCTGTTCGGGAGTAACGACAACTCTCGTCTTAGTGGGTAGAACATTTTGGACGTTTTCTTGTTCTGTTGCACAGCTGTCGCTTTCGCTATCAATCTCATCCTCGTCTGTAGATGAGGATGTAACTGATACGAATTCCTGATCATCGTCGGTCGCAGACGTTCTGGCAGAATTTGTCCCTGAAATGGTCTTCGTGTGTGTGGGTGGAAATCGGATGGCTCGTGGTGTTGAACCACAGGCCGATTGTTCACCCTTCAACGGCGTTGGTACTGTCGACAGTCTACCATACCGGGTTTTAGGAGATAGAAGATTGCCGCCAACATGGCTCGAATTTCTCCCCTCTTGTTCCGTTGTTAGTTGGTTCGATGGTTTTTCTGCTGGTTTGTCAGGCTGCGTACGCAGCCTCTCAATTGCCACCGCTGCATCCGGACTTACTTCGAAATCGCTGGTGCACGCTATTGCTGCACGCAGAATCATCGTTGAGGATTGGTATGGCTTCTTCCGGGTTAACAATTGCCTTTGGGAGGTTCTTAGAGAGATTGAGCAGTTTCCGCTTGGGTTCGTCCATGGTGAGATGATTAGTACCCTTTTGGATAGCTAAGGATGAGTCGAAAATATATCCGGAGGGATCCGATTGCGCCGAAGTGTCATATTCATTTTCGGTAAGGTCTGTGTCGTCATCGATCGGTTGGTCGGGTTGGGATACTGTACAGTCTGTTAACGGTTCGACGTCGGCTGTTTCCGTTGTTTCGTCAATATGTTCCAGCGTTGGTTTCGCCCACATGCTACAGCGGCGAGACTCTTCAACTGGCTCGTCATTTTCTAGTTGCCATTCGGAAAAAGTGGAGTCATGGTACGTAGATTTCGTTGCTGTCCGCCCCTTTTCCCGAATTCTACTCGCAATTGTGCTTGCATCTAGGTCTATTACGGGTTTCGCCCCTTTTGGTTTAAAATCTCGGTCTTCTCGTGGCGTCAATGGGAAGCTTGCAGCCGGAGGATTTCTTGACAAGGCGTCTGCGTTCAAGTTGGTCTTTCCCTTTTTGTATACGACCTGATATTCGTACTCTTCGAGCTACAGCCTCCATCTCATCAGTCTTGATGTAGGTTCCTTTACCGAGTGAAGCCAGATCAGCGGTTGGTGATCGGTTACGAGCGTGAATTTTCTTCCGTATATGTCCGGCCGAAAAGTTTTTACAGCGTATACCATAGCGAGGCATTCCTTTTCTGTTGTCGAGTCATTTTTTTCTGCTGCGGTCAACACTCTACTAGCATACTAAACTGGCAAATCTTGACCGCGTTTTTCTCCCTGACTTAGCACAGCACCGATGGCACTATCCGATGCGTCGGTTGTTACTATGAAAGGCCTGTTGAAATCGGGATACTGCAGTATAGGCTCTCTACAGAGTGCGTCGCGCAGATCTTCGAAACTAGCCTGATGTTCATTGGTCCAGAGAAATTTGACTGTCTTTTTTGTGAGGTCAGAAAGCGGTTTGGCGCGACCTGAGAAATTCTTGAGGAATCTCCGGTAGTAACCGGCGAGGCCAAGGAATTCTCTCACGTTCTGTGGGTTTTTCGGTACAGGAAAATTTTTGACGGCCCGTAATTTCTTAGGGTCCGGTCGCACACCATCCTCGTTCAATGCATGTCCCAAATAATTGACCTCTCTTCTCAAAAATTCGCATTTATCAATTTGGAGGGATAATCCATTTTCTCGTAAACGTCGAAAAAGTATTTTGGCTTTTACTTGATGTTCTTGCAAAGATGACGAGAAGATAACGATATCGTCTAAGTATACGAATATTTCCGTTCCGGTTAGACCCGACAGGACGCTATCCATTAATCATTGGAATGTGGCTGGTGCATTTTTCAACCCGAAGGGCATTCTGAGAAATTCGAAATGTCCGCTTGGTGTGGTAAGGGCTGTTTTCGGTTGGTCTTTTTCAGCCACTTCAATTTGGTGAAAACTGCTCGCGAGATCAAAAATGGAGACATATTTCGCACCTCCCAAACGATCCAAAATTTATGTGATGTTGGGCAAGGGATAGCTATCGCCGACGGTTTTTCTCGTTGAGTTTTCGATAATCTACAGGGTGCGCCAGAGAAACTTACTTATTTGAAAAAATTCCCGCGCGGTGAGTTGGGCGCGTAGAGGGGCGAGAGGGGGCGCATCTGGAGGGGGAAGTTCCCAAGTTTGTTTCTCCCTCCAGTCAGTTGCCATCATGCTCTGGTCTAGAGAGCAGCGGGCCTTCGCAGTCGAGAGCTTCTTTTCTAACGGTCGCTCACTTGTTGCTACGCAACGTGCCTTCCGCGCTCGCTTTGAAATTCCTCCTCACAGACTCGTTCCTGGCCGAAATTCGATTCTGTCGTGGGTTAACTCATTTCGGGAGTGTGGAAGTGTCGCTAAACCCAGAAATGGACTTCAACGGACCATCAGAACTCCGGAAAATGTCGAAAGAGTGAGGCAGTCAGTTATGCGTTCTCCCCGGCGTTCGGCTCGCAAACACGCAGCTGCTATGGGAATTTCTGACACCACTGTTCGACGAATTCTCCATGAAGACCTTCAATTTCATCCCTATAAATTGGCTGTTGTGCAAGAATTAACTGAACGCGATTTTGTTGCCCGTCAAAATGCATGTGAAATGCTGGTTGACAACCTGCCTGAAGACGCGGTCGGTTTTTTCAGTGACGAGGCTCACTTCCACATTTCCGGCTGCGTCAACAAGCAAAACATGCGTTATTGGTGTGGTGTAAATCCACGTGAGCTTCACCAGAAGCCACTTAATTGTGAGCGAGTTACTGTCTGGTGTGCGATGTCGGTAATGGGAATAATTGGTCCTTATTTTTTTGAAGAAAACGAACGCACAGTTACCGTGAATGGAGCTCGTTACAGGAACATGATCGAGGAATTTTTTCTTCCAAGACTCGAAGAAATGAACGTTAGGAACGTGTGGTTTCAGCAAGATGGAGCCACAGCACACACAGCACGAGACTCAATGAATTTGTTGCGACAACATTTCCCCGACCGCCTCATCTCTCTCAGAGGCGATCTCCAATGGCCGGCACGCTCTCCAGATTTGACTCCATGCGATTTCTTTTTATGGGGTTATTTGAAATCTCTGGTTTATGTCGATCGACCACGGACCATAGCACACCTCAAGAACAACATTCGCGACGCCATTGCCAACATACCGATTGATATGCTGCAAAGAGTGGATATGAATTTCAAAAATCGACTTCATCAGTGTATGCGCAATGGGGGTCGCCATTTATCCGATGTCATTTTCAAGACCACATGAAAAAAAAATTGGGATATTGTATTCTCAAATAAAAAAAAATTTTAAACAATAATTGAAGTATTTTTGTTTTTATTGACCTTTCCAATAAGTAAGTTTCTCTGGCGCACCCTGTATTACCATACGCCAACGTCTTTTCCATTGGGAATCGGCCTTTTTGGGTACAATCCACAGGGGTGAGTTGTATGGCGAGTGTGACGGTTTAATTATTTTCTTTTCGATTAAGCCTGCGACCTGATTCTTTATTTCTTCTTGATGGATTAAAGGGTATCGGTATTGTTAGGTATGTATTGGTATATCGTTAATCGTGGGAATTTCGTGTTGTACGTGAGTTGAGCTGATAAATTCATCACCTGGTAGATGGAAAACGTCAGGGAATTCCCGGACAAGCTCACGAACGTGCTGACGCTCGAGTTTGCTTAAATGCGAAAGTCGCAAGGTTTGCAAAATTTGACTCACTCTTACCTTGGATGATTTTATTTTGTTGTGTCCAGATGTTCAACAGTCGGAGTCCGAATCTAGCACAGGTTGAGATCCTATATCGTACGGCTCGAGTTCTTGAGCAGGTATATCTAGGTCCACGGGTTCGGTCCCCATGTTAGTCGCTACGGCATAGCAAGTCCCATCGTGGTTCCTTACTACAGCATCGCCGATGAGCACATGCGGTCCGAAGTCGATTCGCTGTAAATATCCGTCGTAGACATTGACGTTGCGAACCTTGATTCCAATCTGTTTCCTGCTGCGACCATCCAAATGAATCTTTACCGAATGGAGTTCCTTTAAAACGGACTCGATTTCTTCTTGGTTGCTGAATGGAATGGGGGTGACTGGTTCACGAGAAGTTACCACTGTTTTATGATGGTAGGAAACTTCAACCTCCTCTTGGTGGAAATACGGTGCACCCAGTAATCCGTCAGCGCTTGGTAATCGCTCGCCGCCAAATACGTGGAAGATCGCGTAAGAATTACGAATCTTCGAAAGTATCGTTCCGATAGAGCGCACGAGCGTTGGGTCAACTCCCCAGAACTTGCGTGTATCGTCAATATCAATGGTTAAGTCCCCGTCGAGAGCACTGATATGAATTAAATTCAGAGACGAGCCCCCGTCTAGGACGAATTCGGCGTGCCCTAATCTGAACTGCGGCGATTGGATCTTGATTCGGGCTAGCGGTATTTCCTTGAGGAAGCAGTATCTAATGTCTTCTGTAGAAACTGTACCCTTCTGTTCTCGCTGTCCTTTGGTTTCCCTTCCTTGATATCGCGGATTCTTGCATCCCCGTGGGCTTGGTGATTGCCCTTTGCGCTCGCCCGGGGATGGGCTGGGCGAGTGCCCTCGTAGTTTAAAGACTCCGTTGAGGACGTTGGCTCCATACGTGGTGAAACATAAGGTGACGATGGTCGTGTTTATTTCCGAAACGGTGACCTATCGGTGGAGGCACATCTCTGATGACCACAACACTGGCAGTGTTTGACTGGCGAAACACTCTTGTCCTGTTTGAAGATACGTCGATTGCGTGTTGTTTGACGGGAACGGTCTTCGTGCTCAACAGACGCGGAATGATCACCTTCAACATTGTATATTTTGCTGCTGGCTTAATCTTCATCGGATTCCGACCGTCAGAAGTGTCAGTCTCCGAACTAGAGGCTGAGCTACTCGAAGAATGATCTCTGCGCTTCGACTTCCTTCGAGATTTGGTCTTTGCCCGGCTGCGGGACCGCGAAGCGCTTTCCTTCCTAGCACCAAGCGCTCGACGTCGATTGCGTCGCTCCCGTTCTTCATTGATTGCTAAATCGATGGCATTGTCAAGGGTTTGGGGTTTATGATGACAAATCGAGTAGTAGATCTTCTCAGGTAGGCCTCGAAGAATACTATCGAGTGCGAGGGCCTCCAGGTCTCTAATGCTGCCCGCTGTCTCAGCTGCTGGACGATCGCCCTTTATTGCAGCCCTAGCTCGTCGAACAAGGCCCTCTGTGCGTGCGATATAGTCCTTGAAATTTTCGTCGCTTTTTACGTTTAAACGATTTATCTCGGCTATGTAGGAGCTCGCACTGCCACCTGGCGCAAATTTAGCCTTTAAGTGCCTAGCTCGCGCATTAACGGTCGCGATGCCCTTTCCTTCAACGGAGTTCCATGCCGCACCTCGAAGCTTTGTCAGAACTCCTTTTAGGTACTTTGGTTCGTCCTCGACTTCGAGTTGTTCAAATTCTTCGGCTACTCTTCTTAGGAAGCTACCGAGAGATTTAGATTATTGCGGTAGGCTACGTATAGCTTCGCGAATTTCTTTTCGGCGATCGCCTAGCGACGTGCGCTCCAACAGCGACGTAAGCAATTCTTCGGTCGTTGGCATATTTTTGCGTCGTTGATTTTTATACTGTTTAGATCGCTAATATATGCAATTTACCGAGTGAGTTATTAGACAAGCATCTCACTTCTGACACCAGTTGTTACAAACCGGATTGCTGTCCGGTTGTAATAATATTATTTTATTATTTTTGTGCGCGAGACGGGAACGCTGGCGCAGGGGCCCTTGTCTGTCTTAAAGCGGCGTAACGCACCTCACCTTTTATTGCTGACGCTGCTGGAGACTTTCGGCGTTCGGTTGTGGGTGAATAATCTGCAACGTAGTCACTAGTCCACCCAATTTAAGGGGGGATTTTCTTTTTTTTTCGACAAAAAAATCGATTTTTCGCTGACCGCTGTTTCATATTCTTCAAAGTGTTGAGAACATGTGTGAAAAATTTCAAATTCAAATTCTCAAAAGTGGCAAAGTTATAAGCGATTTTATACCTGCGTGTCGACTCGCGGTGGCCGCGCGCTCGTTGTCACACGGCAGGGGTCGGCGCGCCCGGCAGCTGCCCGAATCTGTTGCTCGGCGGACCATAAAAATAACGGGACAGCATACAATAGGCATTTAATTCAATGAAGGACGAGTCCTAACGGTCGTGCGAGATCGAAATATTCGGTGGAGAGTCGCTCAGTCTCGAACGAGAGTTTACTGGTAACAGACGTATATATCATGGATCGAAAACAGGGAAGTGATACTCATAGTCGTGCTGCTAGACCGAAAAAAAGGAAATTGGTTGGGAATATTCACACCCGAGAAACGGAAACGACGTTTGGAAGTACGTCGGCCCAGAAACTGTCGACAGCGGAAGACAAAGAAATAATTACGGACCCGGGTCATGGATATCGCATTATCGCGTTTCTATCGGTTTTCTCTGCAATCTCGCAACTCGTAATATGTCAGGAATGCAAAGGACCGATCAAATTTGGCGTATCCAGTTCTCGCGGCTTGGGTTTTAAAATAGTTGTGCAGTGCAAGTGTCGTGTGTAATATATTAATTCCTGTCCTCTCGTCGATGACAAATCGTGTGAGATAAACCGGAGAATGGTTTTTGTGATGAGACTATTGGGAGTAGGCAGAGAGGGTATACATTTATTTTGTGGCTTGATGGATATATCCCAAGATTTCAGCACAACCTTGTACTATGCCTCCTTGGAGAACATTTACAGTGGAGCCAAAGCTGTATGGGAGCTGTGTGCGAAAAAGGCAGTGAAAGAAGAGAAAGCGAAGAATGCTGAGCACGGAAATCCAGAGACAGATATTTCTGTGTCGGGAGGAGGAACATGGAAAAAGCGAGGATATAGTTCCTTGTTTGGAATTACGACACTCATCGGCAAATATTCAAGCAAAGTGGTTGACCTTGTCGTGAAATCGTCTTACTGTCACGCTTGTAAATGGTGGCAATCAAAATCCGGTACCGAAGAATACGACGATTGGTTCGAAGAACACAGCAGTGAATGTACGACAAATCACGATGGGTCAGCTGGAAAGATGGAAGTTGACGCGATCAAAGACATGTTCCGACGATCTTGGGAAATGCATGAAGTACGGTACGCGAAATACATCGGCGATGGCGACACGAAAACATTCAAAGCCTTGTTGGAAGACAAACCTTACGGCGATGATTTGATCGTGAAGGAATGCGTCGGGCACTTCGAGAAGCGTATGGGCTCGCGACTGAGAAATGTGAAAAAACCGACAAAACTTGGAGGAAAAGGAAAGATAACCGATAAATTGATAAAAGAATTAACAATTTTCTACGGTTTGGCTATCAGAAGACATCCAGACTCTGTTGATGAGATGTACAATGCTGTGTGGGCAACGTTCTACCAAAAGATCTCGAAGAATGAAAATCCTCAGAATATGTACTGTCCCGCGGGGTCACAAAGCTGGTGCAAATGGCGCATTGCAGTGCAGCCAGATCGCGCGCGAAAGTTACCCTCTCTCTAGTCCCTCGCGCGCCCATCACACAATCATAGTAGCGCGTGTCCGTGAGCGAGTGACGCTCGGACATCTTCAGAAAGAGCCGAGTGCCGTCGAACTGTCCCGACCGCGCATTCGACAGCCACACCAACACATAGACACGCTGAGCACGTTCATGTGCGGCCAAGCCGAACGAAGGCTGCGAGGGAAAAAGCAATCTGAGCACGGCCCGCGCGTGACGTCACGCGACGGCCCGCGCGAGGCTTTTAGATGATTTCAATGCTTATTTAGCTCTTGATTCTCTCCGTTATTAATGTATACAAAAAAATGTATCGCGCACTCTGAACGCTTATTTTTTTAGTTTATACGTTAATTTAAATATAATAATAAATCTAAATTACAACTTATTTATCATCTAAAAAATTGTTTACGCTTTACTCACACCCGTCCTTATGCCAAATAAATTATAATTCAGAAAAGTAAGTGAAAATATATTTATATTCGTATTATTATATTAATTCTCATACTTTCATCAAGCGATAAAGTATTATCTCCAAAAACAAGTCAATCATTAATCCGGCCGCCAATCGTAACTGCCAGAAAGTGCATCTTTAACACAAGTGATAAGGTGGTCCCGTTGGTAGCGTTCCTGGCTTCGGTCCGTAGGGGCGCAGGATCGTTCCTCACGCTCAGCGCATTTTTTTTTTAATCATGGTTACTATTAATTTGTATTTGATTAGTTATTTTTATTAGTTATCATATTTATTTTAATTAGTTATCTTTTAGTACGGAAAAATTTATCGCGCACTCTGACCGCTTATTTTATTAGTTTTTACGTTAATTTAAATATAATAAATCTAAAATACAACTTATTTATCTTCTAGCAAAATGTTTGCGTTTTACTCACACCCAACCCTATGCCAAATAAATTGTAATTCATAAAAGTAAGCGGAAATATATTTATCTTCGTATTATTATATTCATTCTCATATACTTTCATCAAGCAAAAAAGTATTATCCCCAAAAACAACCATCCATCCGACCGCGAATCGTAAGTACCAGAAAGTGAACATACATTGACACAAAAAATTAAAGGAGCAAGAAAAGTTGAACTTCGTCAAAAGTGGTCGTACAAAAAAAAGGATGTTAAAGCTTCAAGTTTCTAGTTTTAGTTCCGACAATGATTTTTTTTTGAGAATCACTGATTGCGCGGTAGGAAGAAATATCACGGCAAAAAAAATTTTGCAAATTTTTACGTTTTTCAAAGTTCTGCACGTGTTTTGGAGATTTTTTTCGGACTTGACCAATATCAAGGTTATTGAGCCCATTCAATTCAGTTCAATTTGCTTCTCTTTTTTATCTCCATTTTCCGCTGAGATATCGGCCTCCTCGTCGGCCTCTGAATGAAAAAACGTCCTTTTGTCTTCAGTCATCGATATCTCGGGAACTAACGGTCGTACGGGAATTCGACCGGCAATTTTGGAAACGTGAATACATACTCTACAAGCTCTGATTATTATTGTAGGTTTAAAAAAAATTATTTATGCCATCAGTTTTAAAAAAGTACAAAAAATCGGTTTTCTTGTTTTTTTATAAAGTCCACCGCTACTTTGCAAATATTGCGATAAACACTATTGTTTATGGACGGTCATTCGGCTCAATATGTCCCCAAGTGATATGCAAAATTCCAAATTAATCCGTTCATCGGTCTTTCTTGCCCGATTGACCAAAATATGAAAAAAAATTAAAGGAACAAGTTTCCTCCTTCTCAGACATCATTTCACGATTATTAAGAGGAAAAACAACTTTTCACTACTTTTCGTACAATTGGGTATTGAGTACGCATTAAATGTTGGAAAAGAACCCTGAAAATCATATTGACTAAAAATTTTCGATTTTTTTTTTCAATAACAAGAATGTTGAAATTGTTTTGTTTATTAAAAAATCTATTTCGATTTTTTTTATTTCTTTAATGTTGACATTTGTTTTCGATTCAACATTGTACCGCCAGCATTAGAATTACCCAAAGCGTACGTAGAATTACCCAAAGCGTACCTCCCCGTGGTATGCTTTGGGTAATTCTAATGCTGGCGGTACAATGTTGATTTAAAAAAAATGTCAACATTTAAAAAAAAAAAATTCGAAACTGATTTTTTTATAAAAAAAAAATTTTCAATATTTTTTTTATGAAAAAATTTTTTTTTCGAAAATTTTTAGTCAATATGATTTTCACGGTTTTTTTCCAACATTCAATGCGTACTCAATACCCAATTGTACGAAAAGTAATGAAAAGTTTTTTTTCCTCTTAATAATCATGAAATGAAGTCTGAAAAGGAGGAAACTTGCTCCTTCAATTTTTTTTCAAATTTTGGTTAATCGGGCAAGAAAGACCGATAATCGGATCAACTTGGAATTTTGCATGGCTCTTGGGGACATATTGAGCTGAATGACCGTCCATAAACATTAGTCTTTATCACAATATTTGCAAAGTAGCGGTGGATTTAATAAAAACCAAGAAGACATCGTTTTTTTGTACTTTTCTAAAACTAATGGCGAAAATACCAAATAAAAGTTTCACTACAATATTAATCGGAGCTTGTAGAGTATTCACGTTTCCAAAACTACCGATCGAATTCCCGTACGACCATTAGTTCCTGAGATATCTCAGCGAAAAATGGTCGTACGGAGAAAAAAATGCAAATTGAAGTGAATTGAATGGGCTCAATGACCTTGATATTGGTCAAGTCAGAAAAAAATCTCCAAAACACGTGCAGAACTTTGAAAAACGTAAAAATTTGCAAAATTTTCTTGTGCCGTGATATTTCTTCCGACCGCGCAATCAGTGATTCCCAAAAAAAAATCATTGTCGGAACTAAAACTAGAAACTTGAAGCTTTAACATCCTTTTTTTTGTACGACCACTTTTGACGAAGTTCAACTTTTCTTGCTCCTTTAATTTTTTGTGTCAATGTATGTTCACTTTCTGGTACTTACGATTCGCGGTCGGATGGATGGTTGTTTTTGGGGATAATACTTTTTTGCTTGATGAAAGTATATGAGAATGAATATAATAATACGAAGATAAATATATTTCCGCTTACTTTTATGAATTACAATTTATTTGGCATAGGGTCGGGTGTGAGTAAAACGCAAACATTTTGCTAGAAGATAAATAAGTTGTATTTTAGATTTATTATATTTAAATTAACGTAAAAACTAATAAAATAAGCGGTCAGAGTGCGCGATAAATTTTTCGGTACTAAAAGATAACTAATTAAAATAAACATAACTAATAAAAATAACTAAGCAAATAAAAATTAATAGTAACCATGATTAAAAAAAAAAAAAGCGCTGAGCGTGAGGAACGATCCTGCGCCCCTACGGACCGAAGCCAGGAACGCTACCAACGGGACCATCTTATCACTTGTGTTAAAGATGCACTTTCTGGCAGTTACGATTGGCGGCCGGATTGATGATTGACTTGTTTTTGGAGATAATACTTTATCGCTTGATGAAAGTATGAGAATTAATATAATAATACGAATATAAATATATTTTCACTTACTTTTTTGAATTATAATTTATTTGGCATAAGGACGGGTGTGAGTAAAGCGTAAACAATTTTTTAGAAGATAAATAAGTTGTAATTTAGTGCGCGATACATTTTTTTGTATACATTAATAACGCAGAGAATCAAGAGCTAAATAAGCATTGAAATCATCTAAAAGCCTCGCGCGTGCCGTCGCGTGACGTCACGCGCGGGCCGTGCTCAGATTGCTTTTTCCCTCGAAGCCTTCATTCGGCTTGGCCGCACATGAACATGCTCAGCGTCCATGTATTGGTGTAGCTGCCGAAGGCGCGGTCGGGAAACTTTGACGGCGCTCGGCTCTTTCCGAAGATGTCCGAGCGTCGCTCGCTCACGGACACGCGCTACTATGATTGTGTGATGGGCGCGCGAGGGACTAGAGAGAGGGTAACTTTCGCGCGCGATCTGGCTGCACTGGCGCATTACCGAAGCCGAAAAAACTCTGGACGAATTTGATCACGAAGCTCCACTGCATGAAGACGTCGCGAATGCTATTAAGCCGATTTACATTGATTTGTCATCGAGAGACTTGCTGGAAAGGTGTTTAGGTGGCGATACTCAAAACAACAACGAAAGCTTCAGCGCAACCGTTTGGCGATTCGCACCTAAACACCTTCATTGTGGCGCGAAAACGATCGACATCGCGGCTTATTTGGCCGCAGGGATTTTTAACGAAGGCTTTACAGCAGTCCTTAAAACAATGACGACGATTGGAATCGTCGTTGGCCAGCAAGCATCAATATTCGTCAATGCGCGAGATAAGCAGCGGATAGAGAGGTCAACGAGACCGAACGAGACATCGAAAAATCGATACTTCAAGTTCATAACGTCACCAAATCGTCAATTTTTTTTTCCCTTCATCGAACGATAGCTATATGTGTCTAAAGTAAAATGCTTTTTGGGTTTTTGTTGCAGGATGAACGTGAAGGCTGTAATCGTGCACACCATCAAAAAAGGACCATCGCGCGTCGAGGGGGGTGGGAGGCGGATTTTTTTATGAAATTATTTAAAAATTTTTTTGTATGTAATAAACAGATCAATAAAACTATATGCCAAGTTTCACAAGTTTTCCGTTGTATACTTTCTCCATAAAAAAATTCCCAAAAAGCGGTAAATTT
Organism: Ophion costatus; assembly: GCA_951751655.1. Classification (NCBI taxonomy): domain Eukaryota; kingdom Metazoa; phylum Arthropoda; class Insecta; order Hymenoptera; family Ichneumonidae; genus Ophion; species Ophion costatus. Next base: position 5,744,761 of record OX632368.1, read on the forward strand.
TGCGAAAAAAAAAGACAATCCCCCCTTAACAGGTCACTTTATTCGTCACTTGAAAAGGTCTTACACGGAACGTAAATATAATGTTTCTTGTATATCGAAATGAAATATAATAGAAAATAGTTGTATCTGGGTTATTGGAGAATAATAAGTGATTCGGCTTCGAAATAACTCGACACGCAATGCTGCTAAGGTAATTGTCGCGAACGAATATAACGAAGGTGAATGAAGGGCCGCTAAGGTATTTCCTTCATTCGATGAGTTCTTACGCGATCACAATTTTAATGGTAGGAAAGGACGACACCGGTCGTACCCGCGAGAACCTAAGTACGCGGGCAGATTTGCCACTAAGGAGTGCAGGTCCCCCGACCGATTGTTCGGAAAGTCGCAATAAGACTAAAGAGTCACCAAGTGGATGACGCCTTGAGGATTTCGGCAAATAGCTGCGTTTAGGTTGTCGTGGGGGTGAATTGCGAAAGAATGGATCAGCGATTTTCACGAGGTTTCGCAAAGAGTTCGATTGTTGCATTCTCTTTTTGCTTGCACTAATATTTCGAAACCGGCAACTTCGCTTCTTGAAGAAAGAAAAGGAATTTGATGATTTAGGATTGCGAAATATTGCGATCGTTCGGTAGTATGGAGGCCGCGGAGGCAACACGAGTTGAGCAATACGGATGTATACGGATACGAAAAATCGTCCGTAACATTATTTTATTATTATATTTGGACAAGGATCATTTTTTACCCTTTATTTTATCGTTCATTAATTACTTGAAATAATTAAGAGTCTTCTTTTTTGTTTATCTATTATTAAATTTATTGATGGTGAATTTTATTTAATTTTTTTTCCGCGGAGCGGGGTGAGGTGGCTGCCGCGCCGAACAGGCCTTGCCTGCATCGAAGGCTCGCTATCGGCTTGTGGGTAATCGAGGGCTTCAGGCGGTCTACGTGTACCCGCACAGCCTTACGCCCGCGGCCGATAGTGTAGTTTACCTCAGAATCCTTGCTGCATACGGTGTAAGGCCCCGTCTACTTGGGGGGTCAGCTTAGCAGACCGGCATCGGCGTATCGTAGAGTCGTGGAGGAGGACTCGGTCGCCGAGGCGGTACTCCACCGTACCAGCAGTGATATCATGCCCCTCCTTTACCCTTTCTTTTCCCTTTTCCAATCGTTCTTTCACCACGTGCCATTTGGCTCGAAGCCGTTCGCGTAATTCGGAGACATAATCGTCGTACGAGTACGTCTTTCGTGGCGCTTCTTCAAGCGCCGTCGGTAAATCGGCTATCTTTCCAAACATCAACTTGGGCGGAGTGAAACCTGTCGCTGTGTGCGAAGTGGTGTTGTACGTGAACATCGCGTATGGCAACTATTCATCCCAATCCGTTTAATCCTCTTTAATGAAGCATTTCAGGTATTCTGCAAGAGTTCGGCGTCAACGCTCCAATACTCCGTTTGATTGGAGATGATATGCCGTTGTTTGAATATTTTTTATTCGGAATAATTGGCACATCTCCTTGAAAGTTTCACTCCAAAAATTCGTTCCTTGGTCTGATAATAATTATTTTGGACTGCCGTACTTGCAAACGGTTTGAGTTTCAAATCGTTCGGCTACTTCCTTGGCTTCTTGGGTTTTTAGCGGTATAGCTGCGTTATATTTGGACAATGCGTCTTGAAACGTCAGGATGTATTTGTTTCCGTCTTCGGTCTCGGATAAGGGACCTACGATATCGACGGCACATTTGTCGAATGGTCTCTTGGGTGTGTCGGTAATAGTCACGGAAGCATGCTTATGTCGCGTGATTTTATTTTTCTGGCATTTGTCGCATGATTTTACGTAGTTTTCTATTTCTTTATTCATTTCCGGCTAGCTGTACTTTATCTTTATTCGTTGTTTCATTCTTTCTACGCCCGGGTCGCCTCCAAGAGAAGCGTCGTGGTATGCTTGCAGAATCGTACCTCGCTCCTCCTCACTCGAGCACTCTCGATCTCCTATTTCCGTCTCTGCCTCGCTGTCACTTGTTGTCTCGCTTACGCTCGAGTCCTTTTCTATCTCCTTCTCTTTTCCGCTCGGGCCTGCTATTCTGGTCCGTCTACACTGGTGGGAGTGGCGTTTCGCTCTCGCTCGCGCGAGTCTCTGTCGCCTCGCGCGGGCGTTCCTCGCTAGCGGGCTGCATTGTTTTTCTCGGCCGGCCACGTGCTCGCCGAGCCAGCTGACCGCGGCCATCATGGTTCGGGTCTGTTGATGCTGGCGGCGTTGGCGCGGAGCGCGGGCCTTCCGCGGCCTTCCTCTACCACGCTTCTCGGCGTCCGTGTGACGTACCACCGCCGCGGGTGCTTGCCGCGTCAGCATCAATACTATACATACATACGACTGAAAGCATCCCCATTCGTGTTCTTCTTGTCAGCCTTATACTCGATGGTATAGTTGAACTCCTCTATCTTTATTCTCCAGCCCATCAGTCGTGATCCTGGATCTTTTACGTTGAGAAGCCAAATAAGGGGCTTATGATCCGTCACGATGGTGAATCTTGTTCCATTAATGTATGGTCGGAATTACGCTATTGCCCAAATTATTGCTACCATTTCCTTCTCCGTTGTTGAATAGTTCATTTCTGCCCTGTTCAGAGTCGGACTCGCGTAACAGATGGGTAGATCTTCTCCGTTCTTCCCTTGCGATAAAATCACGCCAATTGCCTTGTCAGAGGCAGCAGTTGTCACCACAAAGGGTTTTTCGAAATTCGGATACTGCAGGATGGGTGCAGTGCTGAGAATTTCCTTCAATTTTTGGAAAGCTTGTTCACAGTTTTCGTCTCAAATGAATTTGCTTTCTTTCTTGATCGCCTCGGTTAACGGCTTTGAGAGTTTTGAAAAATCCTGTATGAATTTTCGGTAATATGCGACTAGTCCCAGAAATGATTGAACCTCTTTTACGTTTTTTTGGGGCTGGAAATTGTTGTACCGCCTCTATTTTTTCCGGATCGGGTTTTCCTCCCAATTCGGTTATAATGTGTTCCAAGTGCTGGGTTTCTTTTCGCAGAAATCGACATTTCCTAGGTTGAACCTTTAATTATGCTTCCCTCAGTCGATCGAATACTTTTGTCAGCCTTTTGTTATATTCTTCGAACGATGGTCCGTACACTACTATATCGTCGAGATATACGTAGCATTTTAGCCCTTGTAATATAGCAAGTACAGTGTCCATCAGCCTTTGAAAGGTTGGTGGGGCGTTTTTTTATCCAAATGGCATTCGGTTGTACTTGTAATGTCCAAGAGGGGTGGAGAGAGCGGTTTTCTCTTGGTCTTTTTCGGCCATTGGGATTTGATGAAATCCCGATACCAAATCGAGAGTCGTGAAGTATTTTGCTCGTCCCAGTTGGTCCAATATTTCGGGAATATGCGGCAATGGATACGAGTCTCCTTCCGCTGCTTCGTTTACTTCTCGGAAGTCTACTACCACTCTCTCGCGTATGTTTCCGTCGGCGTCAGGCTTTTTTGGAACGACGACAAGAGGAGCATTCCATGGGCTCTTGCTCGGTCGAATTATTTCGTTTTTTAGCATCTCTTTTGTATGCTCCATCACTTCTTGCTTGTGAATTTCTGGTAATCGGTACGTACGAATTTTTATTGGCGTTGTCCCTGGTCGTACGCTTATGCAGTGCTCCGCTATAGCGGTGCACCCAAGCGGCTCTTCCTCCAAGTGGAAGACGTCAGCGTAGGAATTCGCGTAGGAGTTTTTCTTCTTCTGGGTTTAAGTTCGAATCTCTTTTGATTTCTTCCCATATTTTTCTGTTCTTTTTATTTTTTCTTCGATCGACACAGCACTTATTTATTTTTCTTCTGTCGGCTTTTCTTCTTCAATTTCTACAATTTGCACCGTTGGCCTTTCTATTTCGATTTCTTCATTGTTTGTGTTTCGCACTACTATGCGGCAAAAATGTCTTTCTGGGTGGACTAACATCCGCCTATCTTTACTCCTAGTCGCACTTTTGCTGCGACACATCCTATTTTGTCATCAATGTTTTTGCGTATAACATTTGTTCTGCCCTGGGAGGTAGTTTAATTTTATTCGTTCCGTGCAGCATGAGGATCAGATGCCCGTATATTTTTATGTGTCTTCCGTTTAGGATGTCGACGTTGTGCCCCCTTATGAGGTCCAAACCCATCATTCCGTCTATTTTCTGTGGTACTGCGTCATCTATTACGTAGAATCCGTGTTCTACGTTTACTGCGGGTGTTTCGAGCACGAGCATAATTTTGCACTGTGCGTAGAACTATTTTCCTCCGCTTCCTTTCAGTTCGATCGTTTCTTCTATTATTTCTGTGTCCTTTTTCAATACACACTTTTTATGAGACTACATTGGGCTCCGGTGTCTCCTTTCAACGTGAGGATGTTGTCTTTGGCCTGGAGAGACGCGATGTGGAAGTCGCTAGCGGCTCCTCCAGAATTAATCGTCGTTATCCAGTGCGACTTTATTTTCGTTTTTACTTTTTTTCCTTTGGGGGGCCCTGTATTCAGTGTTTCTATCGTCTTGCGTACGCTGCATTTTTCGTCATCAGTCGTTGCCGTTATTGTGTTGAGCGAAATCCAATTGTTTTTTTCTTTTCGCTGTCGTTGCGATTTTCTCCCTTCGGTTTGTCTTCTTTTGGCCTATTTTTATTTGCGTTCCAGTGATACTGATTTGGGTGCCCTGGGGGCCCACTCTTATTGTAGTATCTGGTTCCTAGGCCCTCCCGGTGCCTGTCGATATCCGTTTCCTTGTCCTTGTTGCCGATTCGTTTTTCGGCAATCCTTGTACGCGTGTCTCGGTTTCTTGCAGTACTTGCAAGTGATGTTGAGTTGATGCACGCTTTTCGATGGAGCTGGTAGGTTGTATCTTTCGTAAGACGATGTGTTGGATCGGCAATCCTTTGTTAAGGGTCCCAATTTGTGACATTTATTGCACGTCACCGGCGTTCGTTTTTCCAGATGAGCCTGCTTGTTTATGGATTCGCCTCCTTGTAGCGATTTTTCCTCTCCCTTCGTCATTTAAGGGCTGATCCGAGATCCTTGAATGCCCGAGCCTTTACGATGACTTGGTATTCCCTCCCAAGTCCTCTTTCGAAGTTGTATAGGACTAACTGCCTTTCATATGACTTAACGGACAACACCACTGTGACGGCTTCAAAAAATCGATTTTTTGAAAACCATCTAGAAAAATCTAAAGTACATTTAATATTAAGATGCCGTTGGACTCAGGTCGAAAAAATAATTATTTTCGGAGAAATTGAATATTTTGTGGAGCAGTGCAGCGCTCCGTGACGCTCGGGGTCCCGCGCAGCTGCGCGCCTCAGGGTCAGCAGGTATATCGAATAGCGATCCATAAGACGGTTTCGAGATAAAAAAAAAGAGTGCATCGATCATGTCCAAAAACGTATGGGGATGCGCCTCCGCGAAATCGTGAAAAAACAAAATGGATTGTCTGGCAGAGGAAAGCTCACCGGAAAATTGATTGACGAGTTGAGCGAATATTACGGCTTGGCTATTCGGAGGAACAGCGATGATGTTGAAAAAATGAGGAAGGCAATTTGGGCAACTATCAAACATAAAATATCCACAGATAGAGAGCCACAACATGACGATTGCCCAGAGGAAGCCGAGTCGTGGTGTTCGTGGCAGCGAGCGGTCGCAAGCGGTAATATTTCTGAATATCGCCATAAGCCGCCTCTTCCTGAAGAAGTATTCGTGGCAATTACGCCAGTCTTCGAAAATTTGAGCAGAGATGATTTGCTGCAGCGCTGTTTGGGCGGCTTCACGCAAAACAACAACGAAAGCTACAACAAATCAGTTTGGGCAATAGCCCCCAAGTGTCAGTCCGGGAGCAAAAAAATCGTCGATATTGCAGCTGATATCGCGGTATTATTATTCAATGATGGCCTGAGAAGCCTCATAAAAGTTTTGGAGACGTTGGGGATAACTATCGGCCCGAATTGTTTCAATTTTTGCGTTGAAACCGACGCAGCGCGGATCGAGCTGGCGGAACGCTCGCTCACAGACGCTGCAAAAGAGGCAAGAAGAGCCTCTACGAGTTCGAGAAAAGATGCTAGGGACAATGATTTGCTTCTTGAAGGTCAGCTATATGTTGCCGTCATCGCTGATTAAAGGTAAACAAATTTTTTCCCAATTTATCGCATAAATTAACAAACCTAAAACTTTGAACGCGTTTTTCTCAAAACCACTTTTTTGAGTGCGGCACGCAGCAGAACTCAAGCAATTTTTATCCGATCGACTTCAAATTTGGACTGCATCAATAAAACTAGATTATCTAAAGAAGCACATAGGATTTTTTCAATATCTCCATAATAAAAAAAGTTATAGCTTATTTTCGACGAGAAAATTTGCTCGAAAATCGTCTTTTAATTTCAAAAGCGTGCCTATTTTTTAAAAATCAATATTTTTCCAAATCCATATGTACTTCTCTTCAAAATATCATATTATTGACGAAAACACTGGGTATTTTTTTTCAGATCGACTTTGAAGAGAGTTCTGCTGCGTGCCGCGAACCACTGCAGAGGCCAACCACTGTACCTGACGCGGGAGCTTCCCCAGCGTTACCATGGGGCGTGAAAAATTTGAAATTTTTTTTTTATGTATCTTCAATAAACAACAACCAAAACAAAAAAAAATTTTGAATATCTCTTTTTTTCCCACAAAAAAAAATTCTTGAAAAATGGCAAAAAAACAGGGGGTCACAGTGGTGTTGTCCGTTAATTGTTCTTTTTTCCGCATGCGGTCTTGCCTCGGTTGTGCTGGCTTCGATTAATTCCATCATTATGGCCTCGAGTCGTTGACCGTACGCTAACACGCTCTCGTTGTATTTTTACTTACACGTATTAAAATCGATCTGTAATGCGGCTACTGTACGTCGCGTTCCATATAATGGGGTCATTTCTTCTTTAAATTGTTGGTACACGGAGAAAGATACGGCCTCAAATTATAGCACTCGTTGCCAGAATTCTAATATTCAGTGCTAGAAAATATAGCAGTTTACTGCCAGTTCGGTAAGTCTACGACTTCTTATAGAAGTATAAAAATGATTCTCACACCGTATAGTAAAAATGATGCGTGCGTATTACATTTGAAACTATTCTCGCATAGGCGCGAGTCCTATACGCTGTATAGTAAAAATAATGCGTGCTTTGTAAAATACCAACCTTTATTACACGCTATATTTTCATGTGGATTTTACTATACGTATAGCATTAATCTTCGGCGCATAGCGAAAAATATTACGAAGTTGATTAGTAAAATATGACTCTTTATACCGCGTACTTTTTGTAGAATACTGGAAACTAATTGTTCCAATTACGTGGGCAAAATATTTTTTGAATACTACGAAAAATCACAATGTGCCGAATAAAATGGATTATTTGTATCAGTTTACGTGCCATATCGTAGGTTAAAATTTAAATTTCTTCATTATTACTATACCATAATTACAATTTTTATCTTCCATTCAATACTTTTCGATATTTAATGATATTTTTTTTAGAAGCATAGTATTCATTCTTAACTCCGAGGCCCCTGTTTTCTCCGTGTACGATTCAATTACTTTATATCGGGTATCTTTTCGCGCTTTTCCTATCACTTTTATTGCTAACAAGGATTGTAAACGTATGCATAGCCGAATGCTTTAATTATATCGTCGACTTCTTCAGGTTTTTCGCCATTAAATCGGGGAGTGAGGCTTCGCGTCTCCTTTAGTGTCATGAAATCATTTTTTTGCGCCATGTTATCTGGATTAAGTTGGAGTAGGAAAAATTCTTGAATTTCTATTTTGCGACCACGCCTAGTGTCTATATTCTCAGGACATTGATCAGAATGTGTTGATTGATCAGAAAAATGAACGGTTCGATCTGCTGAGAAGCGAATTTTGGTACGTTTCGCGGCTGTCGGCCTATTTGGGGAATTTTGTAAATTTGGACTTTCGTCTGAACTTATTGCGGATCGAAATCGCTTTTTCCTAGGTTCCTGTAGTTCTAGTTCGACTGTTTGATTTTCGGGACGATCTCTCGCAATGAGTTCGTCGAAAATTGAATTTAATGAACGCGATAATTTGTTGTTACCTCGTAATTGGTATAATTTACTACGCTCATCTTCGTTTGACATTAAAGTTCAATTGTTTGGCTTTTGAGGGTTTTTTTTTGATAAATGTTCCGTCACTTACAGTACGATAGTGCGCCTCATCCCATGTACGTATTGCAAACTGGGTTGGTATTGGCACTGTACTGATCCAGAACTGCCAATACTGGCAGGCTACCAAGGGCCAAGCCTTACCCAAATCAAAATCAGTATTGCCCACAACTTTGGTTTGTTAACACTGGTCCAACTTATGGTGCCGTGAATCGGCTGGACACTGTTTACGGGTATTGGCTCAGGATAAGTGCCCAGCTTTGGGCCAGATATTATTTTCAATCTTGAGACAACCCCTAAATCAGTACTTTGCCGGTGCATGCCCGTGTATAGACTGGGAACTTGGCTTAGTCTTGGCTCAGTACTGATTTCAGAGCTGCCAGTACTGGCAGGCTACCAAGGGCCAAGCCTTGCCCAAGTCCGAATCAGTGTTGATACAACTTTGGTTTGTTAACACCGGTCCAACTCATGGTGCCGCGAATCGGCCCGACACTGTTTACGGGTACTGGCTCAGAATACGTGCCCAGTGTTGGGCCAGACATTATTGCTAGTCTTGAGACACACCCTAAATCAGAACTTTGCCGGTACATGTTTATAGATTTATTTACATTTATAAAATAAGACGCTGAATATCTTCAACGAAACTGTTTTTTTATTGGTTTTGATCCAGCCGTATAGGGTCTTCCCCTTTTAACGAGCCCCAATCCGCATCAACTTCCACCTCCCATTCCACTACTCCCCGCCTTATATATCGCCTGTTCTGCAACTACTCCTCCGTCTACCTCCAATTCCGCCATCCCCCCCCCCCCCCACCTGCGGCCGCAACCGACCTCTCCCTCTGTATCGTATTCACCATGACATATCTGTCCGGGGTACAGGGAAACTGCGGAACACCGACACCATTTCAGGCGGTCATCAAGTTCGCCCTCCCAGTCGTGGAACTGTCTTATTTCTTATTTCGCCGCGAAATGCCGAAGAAAAACATTTCACGACAAAGTGTACGCGACTGGGTTTTGAACCCGGGACCTTCCAATCGGCACGTTTAGTGGCAAGCACGCTAACCACTAGACCATCGCACCGCTTATGACAAATGTATACTATTATCGATTGAAGGAAGTAGATATGCTGTAACACTCTTGCATCTCGAATGATTGAGAAATGTAAAGAACATATTGTGAATACTGTGGCGTCCCGCCGCTCTCTTTTGCGTACAACGCGCTGCTTCGCCGTTTTAGTAGCGAAAAGCCCCAGAGTATGGTCCTGGCTAGACAGTTGCAAATTTCTTGCCCTGTCTAATCATGATTTTTGTTCACGCTTTTCATGTGGAACGAGCCACACGATTTGAATAATCGCGCCCCGCTAAGCGCGAAGGGTCCGTAACCATGCGCGGAGAAGCGCTAGGCCGCCGTCCTAGGCGCACGCAGTTCACGCACTCCGTTGACCCCACTTATCGATTATGGATTTTCCCCTCGCCTGCGATCGATGCGGAAGGATTGGAACAAGGGATCGAGAGATTCCTCCGTCAGACTTTGAGCGAGATAGACGTCCGAGCATTTTCCAGACTCGATAGCGCAATATCGATTGCGATCCAGTCTTAAGTCCTCAATTGAGATTACGTCGAGGCATTTGCGCGCCTTAGGATTATATCGAGTCCTTTGGCCCCAGCGAGATAGCTGGGTTGTTGTAACAGCGTCTCCGTCGGAAGAGGTCAGATTGTGCGCAGTAGCGCGACCCTAGACGCCGACGAGGATCCAAATTAGTTTAGTTTTATTCGCGCAAAGACGCATTAAATATTTTATACAAAAGTACGCAAGTGTGATACCATTCATTCGTCCCAAACCGAGGACGATCCTGGGAGAGATTCCCCGAGCCGAGAGCCGCGACTCAGGCCGAGAGCGTGCGAGAAGGAGACAGGAGGAGGACGTACAAGCCGCGAGATCGAAGCGCATCGTAAAGGTAAGTTTGAAAGCCTTATCCAGTCCGGAATACTTCTGTGAAACGCCCTGTACGGTGCTCCATGTTTGTGGTTGGGTGACGGTTCCCCTGGCTTCGAGTTGCGCAAGCGCGAGGTGTTTTCCGCGTCCTAAGCCGCATCGGTTAAAATTCGGGAAAAAGATAATTTTTCCCATATGTCGCGCTAGCCAGGTTCTTGAGCAAAACCGGGTTTGGCGGGACAATACATATATTCAATATATATATGTGAGATTAAATAGTCGGTACGCCAATAATATGTAGTCATATGTCGGCCCAGCACACAGCGTATACCAATACTGGGGCAGTACTTAACCTAAGACTCGGTAACTAAGGCTGGCATGGTACTGTTGAGAATGCTAGGGCAGTACTTCCAGCCGAAACTCAACCAACCTTGGTTACCAAGAATGGCACGGTACTAATAAAATTGTTTACCAATACTGGGACAGTACTTAACCCAACAATTGGTAATCGACACTGGCACGGTACTGGTACCTTCAGTTGCCACTCTTGAGGCAGTACATCCAGCCAAGACTCAACCAACATTTGTTACCAGGACTGGCACCGTACTGATAAAAATGTTTACCAATACTCGGGTAGTACTTCACCCAAGACTCGGTAACCAAGACTGGGACGGTACCGATGCGTTCGGTTTCCAATACTGGGGCAGTACCGCTAACTGAGAGTCAGTCGCCAGGACTTGCACAATTCTGGGCCGTATTGGTAACTCTGGCGCAATACCGATATTCGCACATCGGATGTTGATCGACGCTTCGTAGTCGGTTGTTCACAAGATGTTGACCTCGTCCTCGTAACTGTTTGGCAGGAAATTGCCAGTGTTGTTCCCTGTTGTCGTGTTGCTTTGGTATGCTGTTCTCGTGCGCGCTGTTGTTCCGTTGTAGAAGGTGTTTGGTGAGTTTTCGTACTTGGGTCGGTCTGGTATCGATGATCCTCGGCATCTGGTTACTTTTGGACAGCTCTGTACGGTTGGCTAGGGCGTTTGCTTACGCCGCACTTTTTCTTTTTATTTGTCCGGTTCGACGGTCGTCGATTGGATCACTCGTTGATCTCTTTTTCAGCACTTGCTGCGTTCAGTTTATTTTGTTCGTTGGATAGAATATTTCCTTCATTTTTCCAAGTTGTGGAGTGCAAAGTTGCAGTATCCCCAATTGCGGGAATCCCACCGCTGCCACCAATGTTGTGCCCCGGCTTCTGACGATGCGCGCAAAGCACAATATTTCGCTCTCGATTAAATTGACACCGTGGGTTGTCGGATGCTCGAGAGCGAGGGTATACGGGGACTTTTCCTGTTCCCAGTAAATCTCCAACTCCGGATATTGCAATTTGGACAACTTGTATTTTATTTCAAATTAGTTAACAAAATTACAACTTTTTTTATGCCTTGAGACCGATCTCTTCGCCTTCCGGCCGAGACTGATTTTCGGTTGAATCTTTCGGCTAATTGTTAACTCGGGTTTTCGCAACCAATCTTTCGAGAACATTCGAATCGTTCGATTGCGATTCGGCGTTTTTCCTGCTGAATCGGGTGGAATATCGGGCTTGTGAAATATCGGGCCCGATACCGACGCATGGAATCTTTGAGCTTCATGCGTCAGCAATCTGAAAATTCCTCACTTTTCAGGTCACACACATATAGATATTTCTGATTAATCTTAAAATATGTTTCATTTTCATTTAAAGAATGGTTTGATTATATTTCTCCAATTCAAATGTACAAAAAAGTGAAATAACTTTTTATAAAATAGCCAAACAAGTTTACTAGAAACGTAAACAAAATTGTTAAACCTTGGAAATAATATTTTTCTGAATATTTTATTTTTATTAAAAAAATCATGATACTATTATAAGCATTAAAAGTCATCATACTATTATAATATACTAAGCTCAAACACGCATTAAGGTAGGATTCTACTTTGAGACTGAACAAATCAATTTTTTTGTTGCATTTTTCGAAAGTAAATATATTCAAGAATATTCTCTTAAAATTTTTAATCGATTTAAGCAGTCTAACTGTACTTTTCCGCCCCTCAATCATAACTACCTGAGCGCGCTAATTCGACGCGCTGACCCAACCTCTTACCTGGCTTTGTTCGCTCGAGCAGCTGCTGTCAGCAACTTTGAACGCGGTTATCTCGAAACTACTTTTTTACACCGCGTGGCGCTAAAAGTTCCGAAACTACTGAACCGATTGTTATGAAAATTTAATCACATATTCTGGACACCTATTACAAGCGGCTGAACTAGAATTATTAAAAAATGTGCGCTTGTACTATTTTTTGGCAAAAAGCAGCGTAAAACATGCTATTTTTTCTTCCTTTTTTTTCGCCGCCATTTTGTTATTTTTGCATGTACATTAAAAATTCTAGTTCGATCGGTTGCTGATGTTATATTGAATCTAAAAATACCAAATTTTTCTGCTTTGGATTGTCCTTTTTTGAAATTTCAGCACCAGCGCAGACCCACCTACTAATCGAGGCGTTCTAGTCAAATAGTGTTTTTGTATGTCAAAAGTGCATAAATATATAAAAAATTTTTTTTAAATGTACTTTAAGAGTGCTTTCATTAAGCCTAATAAACCCTACATCAATATCGTTATTCATAATCTCATAAAAAAATCATAAAAATAGCCTTTTTTCGAGCGCCCAAAGTAGAATCCTGCCTTAATGCAAGATGTCACGTTGGCTGCATTATGTTTATGCCTTTCTCCACCCTCGATTTCACACATTTAATTGTGCCGGATAAATAACATGACCATGTCTTCTCAATTTTTTATAGAAATATAATGGCACACTTCTCGGAGATGGATGTTTGGCACCAAACCACGTACCTGATGTGTTCCTTATGTCAATTATATTGTTCATGGGTACTTTCCTGCTGTCCGTTGAACTCAAGGATTTCAAGAACGCACTTTTTTTTCCTTCGAAGGTAAGAATAGTTTTTTCAGTTTCGCGTTTCAGTCGCCTGTTTTTATCCAAGCGGACATAAAGGATTCGCACATTGCATATTATTTTCATTCGTGATGCATGTATGGAACGCTTTATGACTATAGCGAATCTTACATTTAGCTATGATTTACTCACGTTCTTGAAGAATTCCATGGTTTATCTTGTTTGGCTAAATGCAGTTACCGTAATTCGTTGTGCGATCCGTCTGAAATTCGATCTGAACCCAGAGCCTTTTATGCATGTGGATTTTGCCTGTCCCTCGCATATAGCTTCCCTTTGCATGACTCTAGTAAACCGATATAGAAATACCATGGTCTCGACGCAAAAGATCATTGTTCGTCGAACTTTATAGTCTTGAAAATTTCGCTGCCCGCTGAGCTACCGGCACGAATGCGGACGCTTACTTACATGATCACCTATCTAATTAATGGAAACAATGGATTGTACGAGTATTTACCGTATGCTGGAGAGAGCGCTGAGGCTGCTACAGACGCTAGCAGACATGGTGTTAACTGTTTTGCAGTAACTTCTCTATCAAATTGACCACCAGGACAAATATCACTGAAAAGTCCTCCATCGTCAAAAGCTAAGGACAAACAGTTGAATAAAGATTTCCACTTATTTCAGCCCTAGATGTTCGCGTCCTCCTTGCCCTAGCCTTGCACACCTTATTTTACATAAGTAGTGACAAATGTGCCCTACATTGGGCATTGAATGTATAACATAGAATCAATTACTGAAAGTCGTGTCATAGCATTGATTGGCATCTCAACTTATGCAAAGTTAATGGTGTAGAGTTACATCATGTTAAGTCGGAGCGTGCAGTATCGCAATTCGTATCAATAGCACGTGGAAAATAAATCATAAAGGGATGACGTATATATATATTTTTTTAAATTGGTTTATTCCAGCTATACGGGATCGTCCCTTTGTTACGTGCCCCAACCCGTCTCGACATCGTTCTACCTCCCATTGCACTGCTCCCCGTATGTCGCGCATTCCACAACTCCCCCGTCTACCTCTCATTCTACACACCCCCACTTTGAAGCCGCAGCCGACTTCCCCCTCTGTATCGCATTTATATGTGCCATGGGCATAGGAAAACTGCGGAAAACGTATACCGATACAGCCGGTCCCAAGTTCGCCTCCTAGCCGGTCCCAAGTTCGCCTCCTAGCCGCGAAACTAGTCGTCTTTTGCCGAAAAATGTCGGAGATAAACGATCCACGACGAAAGTGGCGGGACTAGCATTCGAACCTGCGTTCTCCCGATCCGCTGGCCACAACACTTTTTTTTATTATTTATTTCCAGTGATGAGTACATTAATAGTTGTAAGTGGTGGAAAAGAATATAATAAAAAAGTACCGATTAGTAAAGGGCTTGCTCTCGTGTATGACGGACGCGTTCTTAGACTGTACGTGGGTTTGGTTGGATTTGCGTCGATAATATGGTGGAGGCTATCAGTTGGCCGTCGATAGATGAGGGCGCTCCAGCTCGCACGAGATGATGAACGGGAAAAAGGGGTGCAGATAAAAAAAGCCCGTAACCCCTATCGAGTGCTGGTTTAAGTCTAGATTAGTCTAAGTAGGTCAGGGGATGAGAGGGTGTGCACATATATACAGGGGGGAGGGTGATAGGTGCTAAGGAGTTTGCGATGATTTCTGCAATATTAAGGGATTGTGGGTTGCTAGGGTTTTGGGCCATTATTAGTGAGGTCAGGAAAGACTGCAGACATTGTAAAATCTATGTTGGCTGTGTTGGCGGCAACTTGTGTAGAAATTTGTTTAAGTTGTGACGGTGATGCTACGGGTCTCGGTTTTTAGGTCGGTGACCCAGTCGGGGGGTTGATGCGAAGGTTGCTTTGATGCGAAGGCTTGCTTAAAGTAATGATCCATTGGGGACTGCGGCTGGTATTATTCCATTGGGTCCGTCGCTGGTATTTTTGGTCTAATCCACTTCCTATGGGGCAGGCTAGATGGTGGCTGCTGCTTGTGCAAATGTAAACTGATCGTTGATATAGCGAGAGATTCTCGGGATTTTTTGAAATTTGACTGCATTCCATTGGTTGGCTCCTTGTTTATTTTTAGGCCAAACTTGAGGTACGGGCAACCCTTGTAGGATGCCGGGTGACCGGTTTGTTGGCAGTTGGTGCAGTTGAGCATGTGCGCCTTTCGCTATTGGGCATTTTCCAGATTCATGGTTTGCCGCGCATTTCACGCAGTAGAACTCTAGCATGCAGTTGGTGCTTGCGTGGCCTACTCATTGGCATTTTTTGCACTGGAAGAGGTTGGGCTTCCATAGTTTTCCCCATCTGATTTTTTGGTAGGCCAGATGTTTGAATTTCAGTAGTTCAGATGTGTCGCTGGTGGGTGACACTTGTATCACATGATGGTATTTGTCCGGGTGGCTGGCGCTGGAGTAAAAATATGAGTATTTCGTTGTCGTCGAAGGGCCATTTAATCCTTTTGATTAAGGATGATATTGGTCTTGCGTTTTAGGAGTATATCTAAAGTATTGGATTTTTTTCTCAATAATTCCCAGATTGCAGTGAAGTTGGGGATTGAGTTCGATTGGATGGTGTGGTTCAGATCGCCACTTTGGAGAAAGGTGAAGGATTTTTTTTCAATATTGTTGATCGTGGGTGATTCCATTAATTCCATGACTTTCGTGCCTAGAGTGAATATGGACAGGGGTCTGACGTATTTGAGGCCCGTCGGTCTAATAGGATCGGCGTGGGTGCTGACTGCGTCGTCGTCCATATCGCTGACTTCGCTGAGTGCGTCGAACTAACTTTTCCTGCTGCACGTGCAAACTTTATTCGTATCGACAGGTCTTTTCGGTCGATTAGTTTTCTTGGGTGTTAACCATTCAGTAGGTTCGCTGGGTAACCTTGGCGATTGCGCGGTAACGCTAGTAGATGGCGATGGACCGCTCGATACAAGTTTTCGTGCGCATGCGAGGTTGGGTGCCATAGACTGAGGGAAACGGTTTTTGTTGCCATGCATCTCTTTTGGAGATTCTTTATAGAGTTTGTCGAGTTGTTCAGAACTTTATTTTGGCACAATCCTGATCTGCTAGATGCTAGGTCGTTGAAGGGGGCATTGATAGGGTCCCCCGGGGAAATGTCACGTTTTTTGTGATGTGTCATGGCGGCGCGTCTCTTATTGGTAGGTGGACGAGGGCCACTTTTACTTCCATTCCGCAGGAAAAACTATCACAGGCACTAGCCCAAATAAACCCTTACGGTTGCATATGATAACTGGCACGATTTGTTGAAGAATGGCTTTGAATTTGCCTGGTTTGAGAGGCTGATAGCATTGTTATGGCGACAAAGGATGCGTTTGGTGCGGGACCTAAAAGTTCGGAACGTGCGCATTCGGTCGGTCCTACCTAGAGACTTCTGCTGGCCAGCACGCTAACCACTAGACCAACGCACCAGATCGTGACATGTATATTCTCCGCCTTTTCGCAACATATAAAATATTCTCACTTTACATATCCTATATATGGAGCGGTATCATTGAGCTCATCTAATGCTGTAGTGTATGTCTTGAATAGCGGTAGTTACCATCGTACCCTATAGCACAGCAATAATATTTGTTTCATCACTTTGCTTTTAATCAATTGTTACGTGTTAATATATAAATATTTATTCAACACATAAAGCCAAACTGCTAAACTGCAATGTCTTGCAATGTCTATGAGTACATTCGTACGGTAGAGGGTGAGCCACGTATACAGTTATATCACCTTCAAGTGATAGATGCGAGATAAGAAAAAATGTATTTTTTCAGGTTCGACAAATCGTGAGTGATTTTGCCGTAATTATCGCTATCTTCTCGATGTCGATACTTGACCATTACGTAGGTATTGCCACACCAAAGCTGGAAGTACCTGCTGAGTTTAAACCAACCTTGGATGGGCGAGGCTGGGTTATTTGGCCATTTCAGAGCAATCCGTGGTGGAGCGCTCTTGTGGCTTTTTTCCCTGCTTTGTTAGGTACCATACTGATTTTCATGGATCAACAGATCACCGCCGTCATCGTTAACAGAAAAGAGAATAAGCTCAAGGTTGGTTTTTCTGCTTTAAAAAAATCCAAAACCACAATCAACCAAAAATCGATTTGGACTTCGATATTTAATGTACATTTATTTAAAAAATATTTGTTGTCTGATTACAGAAAGGATGTGGTTACCATCTTGATCTTTTTATATTAGCGATTCTCATTGAGATTTGTTCGATCATGGGCTTGCCGTGGTTCGTCGCAGCTACAGTACTGTCAATAAATCACGTAAATTCATTGAAAATCGAGTCTGAATGCGCTGCGCCAGGTGAAAAGCCACAATTTCTCGGAGTCCGGGAGCAGCGTGTTACACACATACTCATTTTTCTCATGATCGGCTGCTCCGTTCTGTTGACACCGATGCTGAGGCATATCCCCATGCCCGTTCTATTTGGCGTATTTCTTTACATGGGCGTCGCCTCTCTCCGAGGCCTGCAATTCGTCGATAGGATACTCATTATGCTTATGCCCGTGAAGTATCAGCCGGACTACATGTTCCTACGACAGGTATGGAAGAACTTTGAAAATATCATTCTTTGTATTTTTAAAATACTAGGGAAATGGTGAGGAAAAAATCAAGTACAATGGAGAGTCCATATGCTGTAATTAAATGATGCTCCACACAATAAATTGAAAACATTTATAAGTAGCAACTTCAAATAGTAAATAACATTTGCTCCGATCTGATAGAGAGTATGATGCCCCCATTTATACATACGTATCGTATTCACAGATTGATGCAAAGCGGCACATATGCTTCACACTAATTTAGAGAATTTGAATATAATTTACTTACACTTTTGAGTCAAACACGACTAGATTTTCATCGTCCATCGTGTCGAGAATTTGGATTATTATTCGTCAACTTTGTAATCATATATAATATTACAAAGTTTGTAATATTTTTTATAATAATAATATAATAATATATTTGTAATAATATAATAAATAATTGTCAACTTTGTGATCTTCTCTGGTGTAGTCACCGTAACAGATGGACCTGGCAACTCGTGTCTACGGTCCTGGAGTGTACCATACTTCACGAAGTTATCGACTATTCTAAAAAAATTAACGTAACATTACTTCAATGCAGTTTAATTGAATTGAAACACAAGTTGTGTGATAGATAAATATGAATAAATATTAAATTCTTACCTTTTCAGAGTGTTTTCGCTGGCAACTCTATGAGTTTGAAACTTAGTACGAAACCCTCTATACGCATTACTATACATTTTTCCCCTCGAGAAGAAGCACTCAATAAGATATACTTTTTCTTCCGTGGTGAGCTCACTCATTTTGACGCGCGCGTACTTGCTTCAACCACGGCTGGAATAAAACTGCGGGGCCTCAGGTATGCGCCTTAGAAAAAGGGACCCCTATTGAATTCATGGAGGGCAGAGACACTTATTTAGTCTTAGCAACTTCTTATTGGACACCCTGTACATCGGGTACGACGCCGCACCCCCCTCGCGTCGCCGCCCAACGTACATTTAAAGTTTAAAACGGTATTAAGCTTTAAATGTACGTTGAGGCGGCGACGCGAGGGGGGAAGTAAGAACTTATGCATTTCGGTGCCCGGGGTCTAACGTAAGCCGCGGACGAAAGTTCTATTGAAGAAATTAAATTCTATATTTGTTACTATATGATTATATACTATTAATGCGAAATCGTGTTCTACACAGCAAAAATAACCTTTTGTTGCAATCATTTCTCATTATACCACGACCGACACGCCAAAAATGTAAAAAAAAAGACGTATTACCGAAAATTCCCGGCATACTAATTTTTGCTTTGATGTCAATGTAGTGTTTGCGCACAAACTTGTACTCCAAGACGGTGTGAATGTTTGCACAGGGTCTTATCGGAATTCTCGGATTTGGCAGGTTACTCCGAATACTTCTACTTACCCGCTTTTTTCGACCGCATCATTAAATGGGAAGCATTAGAAAATAGGCGTTCGACTTCCAAAAAGAACACTCGCATCCGCCATGATGATGATGGACGATGGGAAAGGGCAAAAGTGTAGGCGAAGACCCACATAACCGTTGCTAACGTCAGGAAGGTTCCGCGAAAATGCAACGTTTGGCAGATAGTAGCGGGCGTGATTTGGCATTTTGCGAATGATTTGCTACAATTGCCTGCCAACCGATTCAGTTCGAGGCTAGTGATAAGCTGCTCGATTTGATGTTTCACGTATCGCCTGCTGTCGCACGGCGTATTCCATGCCAAAATGTAAAGCACGCCAAACTTCATGAATTTTTAGAATTTTCCCGTGATTCTCCATTGAGAGTACTTGTTATTTATGTGAAAAAAAATGTTTGTCATTTTTTTCATTTTCTGAAAGATACATTTGCTAAGAATGCTGTCACCAGAAAAAAAAAGAAAATTGTAAAATTGGCGGAGATACAGCATTTTATGTCAAACCGTTCGAAGCAAACAGCCGCGCCGAGCAGCAGATGTCCGGCTATTGCACAGGTCTGCTACCTGGCGACCGTTTATTGGCCTCTATGAACCCGAATTCTTAGAATATATTTCGATTAACGTATTGCATTTGCTAGTGTGGAGATGTGGGAAATTCCCGTTTCTGAATTGAATAGAAACCCGTTGATCAAGCGTAGAAGAATCCGACACAAATAAGTCAGTTGATTTCCGGCAGTCGTACGGTTCGTATCTATCATTCGATTCGTATCGTGTATTCTATGTATCGTGATGGATAAAAAATAAAAAACAAATGTCGCCGGAGAAGAAACAAGAAGGGGAGATAGGAAACGGAAGAAATCTGGTCTACCTAATAGGTATGAAGTGGAGAGAGAAGAGCCGAGAGCTAGCAGCTCTGCGAGAAAGTTGAGCAGCGACCCACCGGATTCCGTTACAATAAACCCAAGTGTCGGGTACAGACTGATAAATTTAATTGCTGTTTTTACAGCAATAAGTGAGCACGTGAAATGTAAATTGTGTGGAAGTAATGTCGAAATTTGCGAATCTAGTCAAAGAGGACTTCGATTTAAAATTGTGGTAAACTGAAAGTCCTTTACGCCAAAAGAAATGATGTCATGCCCGTTAATCCAAAATGCATACGAAGTTAATTGTCGATTTATTTTCGCGATGCGATTGCTTGGAGTGTCATTGGCTGGAGCAGAAAAAATTTGTACTTTTATGGACTTGCCGCGCCCTATCTTTCAATCTTTCTACGATACTATTGTGGGAAAGATCCGCGATGCCACAGTATCTACAAAGACAATGTCATTAAATCTTGCCGGTAAAGAAGAAAAAAAATGAACCGTCGGAAGGTGTGGAAAAGTAGATGGGTTGACAGTTTCTGGAGATGGCACTTGGCGCAAACGCGGTTTTAGTTCGTTCCATGGCATTACGACACTCATCGGCTATTACTCGAAAAAAGTTGTTGATATATGTGTGAAAGCTGCATACTGCAAGGCATGTGCTCTGTGGAAAAAAAACTGATTCGAAGGAATATCAAAATTGGCTATAAAACCATGCTGTGCTTGGAATGTTCCAAAGAGCGGACGAATTACACGGAACGAATTACGTAAATTATATCGGGGACGACGATTCGAAAACTTGAAACAAAATCGTGCAAGTTCTTCCGTATGATGTGAAGAAAAAAAATGTATCAACCATGTTCAAAAATTTCACCATGACCAAACGCTTTTCACCAGAATAACGAGTGTTTGAACTATGTTAGATGAAAATTTGCACCAGACATCGAGGAGCGGCAAACCCACAGTTGAAACTGCCGCTAATATTGCTTCAATACTCTTTAACAGTGGTCATATTGGCCTCATAAATGTATTGGAGATATTAAATATAAAAATTGGTGGAACACTATCCCACTAGTGTCAAAACATTGACGAGAAGCGAATATGCGAAGTCGAGCACGAAGCCGAAAAAAGCACGCATGAAAAAAATAATGAGTCTGGATGCTGGGGAGCTGTTGTATGGTCCAGGAATAGCTGTCTAACGGTGAGAAACAAAAAAATGAGACAAATAAAAAATTTAGTTTGTATGTTGAATTATTCTTCAGCAAAACTTTGAGCAGCGTTTTTCTCGAAACTACGTTTTTCAACCTGGTTGACAACATATTAAAAATACTATTCATCCGATTTGCATGCGCCAAGTCTTAAACTGTTCGAAAATCAAGTCTCTATGGCACCACGTAAGGATTTCTTTTATAAACGCCCCCTTCTAACTTTTATTATGAACGATGAAAATTTTCCATGAGAAAATCGGAAATAAAATTCGCTGGTCCGCCATTTTCGTTTTAGATATTGAAATTCCCCTTCCTGATGCTGTAAACCTATATGTCTAGTTTCTAAATATATTTTTATTTCGTTTTTCAGATGAACTGTATGGCTTAATCGCTGTCAACCGCCGAGCAGCACTTTCGTCGGAGTGTCCTCTTGGAAGCGGCGTACACCGCAAGCTATACTTTATATTGGAGTACAAAAATTTATATACAGTATTCTATATGTATATATTGACCATGAGTATTAATTTTAAAAATCCCATTAATCGTTCGCTTGAAAATAATTACGAAAAATACACCCTCATACTGCGCACGAACCGAGATGTGAGACCTTAAGAAAGGAAAATTAACATAATCAGTGAATACTCAATGGTCGTCGAATTACGATACGTGAATTTTGATTACCAAACTCTCTATAATTTTACGCTAAATTTTCGAGGATTTGAATTTTTCCGTATTACATTTCTCATTCGACCACTCCGTCTTGTATCATATTCGGATTTCTCTAAACAAATATCAACGCAAAGTGTAGTTAAGCTGGATCAGGAAACAAGACGACAAGCTTTTCTCTTCCTCATTTGATGAGACGAAACCAGTCGGTTTCAGAAGACGAAAATCGATACGACGTTTTTTAAGGTTTTAAACAACATGAGAAGATATTCACTGTCTGAGATACGATTTTTCATATCCCCATATGTATTGATGCCGGAAATATAATAGCGTCGCGATTTTGTTAGTATTTCCTCTTAACAATATTAGAATACCAGCGTGGTCTTAAACGTTCAAATTTGAGCGACTTTTTCTAAGGATTTTACTTACTTTGTGAGGTCTCAATTAGTTCCGGAGTTCCAACGTATACACTTGCGAGTTTTTATGTATTTCCTAACTGAATTCTTTCCTATCACTCCCGACCCGCACTTCGTTAATCTAACCTAACTTCCGTTGCGTCCACAGCCGTATTAAGCTACACTATACCGCATCTGCCAAGGGTACGGGGAAGCTGTGAAAAACCCGTACCGGTATAGACGGCCGTATATTCTTTTGATTCTTTGGTGCACAGACTGTAACTCCAGTTTCTACACCAAGGTATCAGAAGTATTGGCTTCCCTATTGCTGGTTGCGCTGCAGCCGATGCACGGTTAAGCCCTCACCGCTTCGAGCTTAACTCGAAATACCGCCGACGCCGAATCCCGACCAGTGCAGCCAGATCGCGCGCAAAAGTTACCCCCTCTCTAGTCCCTTGCGCGCCCATCACACAATCATAGTAGCGCGTGTCCGTGAGCGAGCGACGCTCGGACATCTTCGGAAAGAGCCGAGCGCCGTCAAAGTTTCCCGACCGCGCCTTCGGCAGCTACACCAATACATGGACGCTGAGCACGTTCATGTGCGGCCAAGCCAAAACGAAGGGTTCGAGGGAAAAAGCAATCTGAGCACGACTCGCGCGTGTCGTCACCTGATGGCACGCGCGAGGCTTTTAGATGATTACAATGCTTATTTAGCTCTTGATACTCTGCGTTATGAATGTATACAAAAAAATGTATCGCACACTCTGATCGCTTATTTTTTTAGTGTATACGCTAATTTAAATATAATAATAAATCTAAATTACAACTTATTTCTCTTCTAAAAAATTGTTTACGCCTTACTCACACCCGTCCTTATGTCAAATAACTTATAATTCATAAAAGTAAGCGGAAATATATTTATCTCCGTATTATTATGTTAATTCTCATACTTTCATCAAGGGATAAAGCATTATCCGCAAAAACAAGCCAATCATCCATTCGACCGCGAATCGTCAGTACCAGAAAGTGCACACGTTCTATAAGCGATGAGATGGTCCCGTTGGTAGCGTTCCTGGCTTCGGTTCGCAGGGGCGCGGGATCGCTCCCGCGCTCAGTGCTTTTTTGTAAAATTATTATTACTATTAATTCTTATTTGATTAGTTATGTTTATTAGTTATCATTATTATTTTAATTAGTTATCTTTTAGTGTCGATAAATTTATTGCGCACTCCGACCGCTTATTTTATTAGTTTGTACGTTAATTTAAATGTAATAATAAATCTAAATTACAACTTATTTATCTTCTAAAAAATTGTTTGCGCTGTATTCACACCCGTCCCTATGCCAAATAAATTGTAATTCATAAAAGTAAGCGGAAATATATTGATATTCGTATTATTATGTTCATTCTCATATACTTTCATTAAGCGATAAAGCATTATTCCCAAAAACAAGCCATTCATCTATCCGGCCGCGAATCGGTAGTGCCAGGAAGTGCATTTTTAACACAAGCGATAAGATGGTCCCGTTGGTAGCGTTCCTGGCTTCGGTCCGCAGGGCCGCCAGATCGTCCCCCGCGCTCAGCACTTTTCTGTTTTTTTTTTAATTATTAATTTCTTTTTGTATGGGGCGAATTGTTTATTCGTGACACACGCCCATTGAAAGAACATTATTCTGAAAATAGGCTGAAATAGCTCATGATGTTTTACGATTAAAATTTTTTTTCTGTCAATAGTGAGTGTTCAGAAATAAACAATTCACCCCATTACGATGAAAATTACCTTTAAACGTAAAAACATACAAAATTGCCACGTTTCGTACTTCAAAAGTACTGAGCGCGGGGGACGATCCGGTGGCCCTGCGGACCGAAGCCAGGAACGCTACCAACGGGACCATCTTATCGCTTGTGTTAAAAATGCACTTTCTGGCACTACCGATTCGCGGCCGGATAGATGAATGGCTTGTTTTTGGGAATAATGCTTTATCGCTTGATGAAAGTATATGAGAATGAACATAATAATACGAATATCAATATGTTTCCGCTTACTTTTATGAATTACAATTTATTTGGCATAGGGACGGGTGTGAATAGAGCGCAAACAATTTTTTAGAAGATAAATAAGTTGTAATTTAGATTTATTATTACATTTAAATTAACGTACAAACTAATCAAATAAGCGGTCGGAGTGCGCAATAAATTTTTCGACACTAAAAGATAACTAATTAATATAATAATGATAACTAATAAACATAACTAATCAAATAAGAATTAATAGTAATAATAATTTTTAAAAAAAAGCACTGAGCGCGGGAACGATCCCGCGCCCCTGCGAACCGAAGCCAGGAATGGGACCATCTCATCGCTTGTAGAACGTGTGCACTTTCTGGTACTGACGATTCGCAGTCGAATGGATGATTGGCATGTTTTTGCGGATAAGGCTTTATCCCTTGATGAAAGTATGAGAATTAACATAATAATACGGAGATAAATATATTTCCGCTTACTTTTATGAATTATAATTTATTTGGCATAAGGACGGGTGTGAGTAAAGCGTAAACAATTTTTTAGAAAAGAAATAAGTAGTAATTGAGATTTATTATTATATTCAAATTAACGTATGAACTAAAAAAATAAACGATCAGAGTGTGCGATACATTTCTTTGTATACATTCATAACGCAGAGTATCAAGAGCTAAGAAGCATTGTAATCATCTAAAAGCCTCGCGCGTGCCATCGGGTGACGTCACGCGCGAGTCGTGCTCAGATTGCTTTTTCCCTCGAAGCCTTCGTTTTGGCTTGGCCCAGCCCCCTGGCACTGCTGGGTCTACCGTGTCTCGTTATTGTCGCCACGTAAACTAACCCACCATGCGATGCTCGTAGTCACCAGCATGACCCCCACTCCAGTCGTGCAGCGTCTGCATAATTTGCATTCGACGCGTCTGGAAAATTCATTGTTTAGAATAGAATTTAAAAGTATATGTGTATATAGGACGGGATGCAATATTTACACTTGTTGCAATATTATGTATTTACAAATATTTATTGAACGAAATAAACAGATAACATTAATATTTTTTAAATAATGGATTAGTCACGTTGTACAATGTTTTGCGATTTTTTTCTTGTCGAGATTGCTTTTTTTTGTTCTGCGTTGAGACGTGCAGAATATTGCTGCATCCGCATCAATACGTAATATTGTATTATGTGTAAAACAACACTATCGGCGTGTTCTATACACGGAAAAGAGAGCTTTTCATAGTTATACACGTCGTCCAATATAGACTCGAAAACACGTGTTGAATTGCGATGAGCCACAAATCGCTCTTCTAATGTGATAAAATAATTACGATTTTACCACACGACTTTGTTTTGCGGAGTGGGGGTCATGCGGGTGACTACTAGCGCCGCATGGTGGGTTAGTTACGTGGCAACATTACGGGGACACGTTACTGTTAAGAGAATTTATCCCAGTGTCAGCCCCCTGGCTTGGCCGCACATGAACGTGCTCAGCGTCCATGTATTGGTGTAGCTGCCGAAGGCGCGGTCGGGAAACTTCGACGGCGCTCGGCTCTTTCCGAAGATGTCCGAGCGTCGCTCGCTCACGGACACGCGCTACTATGATTGTGTGATGGGCGCGCAAGGGACTAGAGAGGGGGTAACTTTTGCGCGCGATCTGGCTGCACTGATCCCGACCGCCCATCCACCTCTGTCAGGAATTTTACTTATTTATCAATATTACTTGTGGTCAAAATGAATGGATAGTTCGGGCGGTGCTTTAAGCTGCGACAACAACGCATTGTTTTCATGATAAGTGTGAAATCATTGTTGCGCTTGATGTTTCCACGCGACTCTCAACGTCGTTCGACCGTCCCCGACTTTGCAGTCATCGATTTCATCTTGGATCGAGCAAACGATTCCCAAGAAGTGCATGGTGCGTTGATGATACGCAGCTCGAGCGACGAACAGCTAGTACCAAGCTGTTCGGAGCCTCGGTCGGACGTTCCCGAAATGATTTGCCCGAATTCGTCCTTGATTTCATGTTATTATTTGTGAGAGCAAGCGGACGAGTCGTGCGGTGTTGCAAACTGCTAATATGACCACAGCATCATAATTTACGCGATAAAGATGAAATTAATATTGCCCCAGATTTCATCTTTATATGTCGTTGAAACGCAGCTCGAGCGACTACCGCACGACTTAACCTTCATCCTTTGGCACGCAATACGCCCAGCTATAGCGAATGATATGTGAACATAAAATCGAGCGGCTTGTCACGGATCTCGGAGTGAATTGGTTGACAGGCAATTTTAGCAAACGGTTCGCAAAACGTCAGATTATGCATGCCGGTATCTGTTAAACACTGCGTTTTTGCAGAACCGTCCATGCATCAGCTACGGTTACGTGGCCCTTTGCTTACTCTTCCGCGCTTTCCGATCGTCGATCATGGCGGACTCGAGCGTTCTTTTTAAATCGAACGCGTATTTTCTAGAGCTTCTCATTTTATGACGTGGTCCAAAAAAACACGGCGATGTAGAAATCTTAGGAATAGCCTGCCGAACCTGAAATTTCCCGCTATTACGCCTATTCTGGATCGTCCGGTATATCAAAGTAAGACGTCAAAATGCGGTTCCACCACACAGTGTTTCCAATAAAAGTTTTATTTTTAATTTTGCATTTTCTGATGTAATACTATTATCTTGTGGTTGCATTCAAGATTTTGGTCATGAACGTTATTCGAAAGTGCTACAGCGGTGAGCACTACGGACTAGTTGTATCACGGTGGTATTTGAGGGAAGGGTGGATGCCGTAAGTGAAGACGAGACTTTATGAGTTTTCCATTCTTTTATTTTCTTTCTACATAGTAAGTCGGCGCTTGGTGTTCGTTCTCCAAATGCCAAGGAAAAGGCAATGGCGGAGTGTATGAGGGTTGTGGCAGTGTTTTCGAGTGTTGTGGCAGAGTGTACGAGTGTTGTGACTCGTTGGCGTGCGGAGATGTCCTAGGTTTTTCTATGCTCGTTTGACCAGTGTTTAAAAATGATCGCCTCGTTATTATGCTTTATGAAAAACAGAAGACAATTTCATTCAGAATATGTTTTTGAGTATATCGTCAACCATTTTTTAAACGTAAAGGAATCTGAACAAAATTAATTAATAAAAAACAGGATGCTTAAATGAACGGATGTAGATACACGATTGCTTGTAGAGTTAAAAAAACTAAAGAAGTGTAAAATGAACGCCAAATAATAAAAAAATGCCCGCAATAACATTATCGCTCATTTTGACTTATAAAAATATTCTGATGTACGTTGTAATTACTTTTCATTTTAATTCAAGCAATGGTTATATTGTTTTTTTCAATTAGTCAAATGTATTTAAAAAAGTGAAATAACATTTTTTAAACTAGTCAAGCCAGTTTACCATAAATGTGGTAGACGAAACTATTAATGGGCTATACCAGTGTGAACGCTGAAAATTTGGGTGATTTCCGGGATTTTTTGGAAGAAAAGTACTGAATTAAATGTTTCAGAAAGTTAAGATTATATTTGGCTATATTTGACCTATATTACACAATTTTTTCATAGACAAATATTGAGATCCAAGCGACTTATGCGCTGCCTTCGGAGGTGCCAAAAAAAGTTCTTCCACTGCTGACATGATTCCGGCCAATTGAGTAACTGGAACCGAAAAAGGAAAAAAATATCATTAAACTGGAAGGTATTTGCTGTACAATGACGTAGGATTTTCGAAAAATATCAAAATCTAACAAAATGGCATAGTAATGAAAGAAGTCTGTTTTCTTGCCTATAAAATGGTCGTTTTTTTCGATGCCAAATCGTCAATTTTCATGATAAATATCCTAAGTCATTGTAGAGTAAATGCATTCAAGAGAACTCATTTCAGATTTCAAATCAATCGGATAATTGCTTTTTGAGTTAAAATCCCAGCAAATTTGAAAAACCTCGTTTAGAGAAAAACGCGTTTAATGATTTATCTATCGATTGTATACCTACGAGCCATTGCTCTTTAGAAGGCTGCCATTCGGGGAGTATTAGAGATACGGCCTTGACATTTTTACAGGATATTCTTGAAAGTATAAACTGTCGAAAAAGGCAAAAAAATCGATTTTTTGAAAGTGCCACATTGGTATAGCCCCTTAAACCTCAGGAATAATATTTTACGAAATATTTTATTTTCATCGAAAAATATGATATTACTATTACAACAAAAAATTGTTATCACCATTATACAGGGTGAGGCACTAACTGTTGCCACCTTGAATATCTCTGTAATTATCGACGTCACAAAAAAATGTTCGAAACAAAAGTTGTACCGTACGAAAGGGTCATCAAAAGCGACCATTTTTTTTTATCTTAGTGGAGGCGCTGTCGCACAGTAAAGGTCTCGTCCACTTTTTTAGATGGGACGGTACATTTTTTTTCAACTATCTTGTAGAGCATTAAAATCTGCATAAAAACATTTAGAGGTCAAAGTCGTGTAAGGTCATTTAAGATCAAAAAGTGACATGATCTTTATTTTTATGTGAAATTACCTTTATTCACAGTAGATGTTCAAAGTGATTGCCATTGGAATCGAATTTACTGATGAGGCAACATTTACGAATCATGGAAATATTAGCTTGCATAACATGAATTTGTGGTCAACTGAAAATCCACATTGGCTGCGGCAAGTTGCACACCAAAGACCGTGGTCGGTTAATGTATGGTGTGGGATTATTGGGGATAGAATCATAGGCCCTTATTTCATCGAAGGGAATCTTAATGGAAGGAAGTACACCACATTCCTTCAAGAAACATTAGGTCCGTTATTGGAAGAAATAACTTTGGAAACAAGAAACAGAATGTGGTATCAACACGCTGGGTGCCCGGCACATTTTTCGCTGATAGCTAGAACTGAATTGCAAAAGAGATTTCCAAATCGTTGGATTGAACGCGGAGGAGCTGTTTCGTGGCCGGCGCGCTCGCCAGACTTGACGCCTCTGGACGTTTTCTTATGGGGATACTTGAAAGATCTTGTTTATAAAGAACGTACAACTACGCCGGATGATATGCGTGAGAGAATTCTTCGAGCCTGTGATTCGATAAGTGCCGAAGTGATAAGAAATTATACACAAGCCGTGATGAGGAGATTGCAATACTGCATTGATTCCAATGGTAATCCCTTTGAACATCTACTGTGAATAAAAGTAATTTCACATAAAAATAAAGTTCATGTCACTTTTTGTTCTGAAATGACCTTGAATGACCTTGACACCTAAATGTTTTTTATGTAGTTTTCGATGCTCTACAAGATAGTTGAAAAAAATGTACTGTTCCATTTAAAAAAGTGGAGGCGACCTTTACTGTGCGACAGCGCCGCCATTGAGATTTCAAAAAATTGTCGCATTTGATGACCCCTTTTGTACGGTACAACTTTTGTCTCAAACATTTTTTTGTGACGTCGATAATTACAGAGATATTCAAGGTGGCAACAGTTAGTGACTCACCCTGTACAGTACACGTATGTACCAGGCCAAGGGATTACTGCACCTCTCCCAATCGAGTGCCCGGCACATTTCCGGTTCAACACTTCGCGTGCCATACCTGCGCAATGAGCTGGATGACTATCATGTTGATACCATACTCGAAATCGATGTGCTAACGGAATATATTGGAGCAATTCCCCAAAAGTGGTGTCAAAAATATCGACGTATTTCTGTCCATTCAAATTGCCGTCTATGAAAAACGGTCCAATAATCCGGGCCTCAATTTTGCCACACCACACATTATCACTCCAGAGATGCTGGTGCACAATTTTCCAGAGCCACTTCGGATTTTCGATTGACCACTAGAGCATGATATGCCACTTGGATAGTCCAATATCCATGGTTAGTAAAATTTATCCCTCGGCCGCTCGTTCGCCGGATTTAAGGCCACTTGATTTCTTCCTATGGGGGGCTATAACGAATCGTGTTTGCCATGATGTTCTGACGGCCCCGGCGATCATGCGGAAACGAATAATAAACGCCTGCGCCGCTATCACAACAGAAACGATTCGAAGGTCAAGAGAATCATTCATCTGACATCTTCAAAAATATGTCGAGATTAATGGCCATCGCTTCGAACATTTATGACAATTAATTTTACGGCACAAAAAATTCAATTACTTTATTCGGATATCCTCATTGCCAATACCATCACGATGTCCCGTTTTTACACGTGTATTTTGGTGAAAAATAATTTCAATGTCATGATACCATAGGTCGTTGGATTCGTCTGAAAATCATCTACAACGTCTGCATATAAAAAAAAACATGTTCCCATTTAAAAAACCGCTGATGACCTTAAGAACGAAGAAAATATGACCTTGACAAAAATGAATTTTCCACCACTGTTTCAGCGATTCGAAATCAATAAAATTACCTTCCGACATTTTTTTCGCCACTCTAAAGGCAACGGAGATATTTGGGGAGGCCACGTTAAATAGGGAGCCCTATACATTTTTTCGCTTGCAAGACGGCGGCCAAAGTCTATGTGACGAAATATATTTCCTATATTTCTATATAACTTTTTACATTATGTAAATAAAATAAGATTTTAAGTATCGTAGGATCCAGGAGTACATCACTGATTACTACTTTCTGATCAACTCGTATGATCAAGGCATGGGTCAATTAATATTGTTTTGACTTGAGAGTTGAGTAGTAAAGAGGACAAGATCCTTCACCGAGGTTTTTTTTCTTAAGGCAGAACACCACTGTAACCCTGTACACCCTGTACACACTGTGACCCAGAACACCCTGTTTTTTTGCCATTTTTCAAGAATTTTTTTTGTGGGAAAAAAGGGATATTCGAAAATTTTGTTTCTTTTGTTCGTTGTTTATTGAAGATACATAAAAAACAAAATTCAAATTTTTCACGCCCCATGGTGACGCTGGGGAAGCTCCCGCGTCAGGTACTGTTGCCTCTGCAGTGGTTCGCGGCACGCAGCAGAACTCTCTTCAAAGTCGATCTGAAAAAAAATACCGAGTGTTTTCGTTAATAATATGATATTTTGAAGAGAAGTACACAGGGATTTGAAAAAATAATTGATTTTTAAAAAGTAGCCACCCTTTTGAAATTAAAGGACGATTTTCGAGCAAAATTTCTCGTCGAAAATAGGCTATAACTTTTTTTTATTATTGAGATATTGAAAAAATCCTATGTATTTCTTTAGACAATCTAGTTTTATTGATGCAGTCCAAATTTGACGTCGATCGGATAAAAATTGCTCGAGTTCTGCTGCGTGCCGCACTCAAAAAAGTGGTTTTGAGAAAAACGCGTTCAAAGTTTTAGGTTTGTTAATTTATGCGATAAATTGGAAAGAAAATTTTTTACCTTTAATCAGCGATGCCGGCACCATGTAGCTGGCCTTCAAGAAGCAAATCATTGTCCCTAGCATCTTTTCTCGAACTTGTACGTTCATAGATTTTTGGACATGATCGATGCACTCTTTTTTTTATCTCGAAACCGTCGTATGGATCGCTATTCGATATACCTGCCGACCCTGAGGCGCGCAGCTGCGCGGGACCCCGAGCGTCACGGAGCGCTGCACCGCTCCTCAAAATATTCAATATCTCCGAAAATAATTATTTTTTCGACCTTGGCCCAACGGCATCTTAATCTTAAATGTATTTTAGATTTTTCTAGATGGTTTTCAAAAAATCGATTTTTTGAAGCTGTCACAGTGGTGTTGTCTGTTAAGGGAGACTTTGTCCTTGGAGTGCCATATTTCAGATGTTTACATTTTATTTTTTTTAAAGGAAACGAGTAAAGCTTTTTGAGTGCGGTTTTTGTTCTTGCTTTTATTCATGATATACAAAACGTTAAAATTTTTTTTTTCTTTAAACCAAAATGGCGGCCGTTGCAGCTCCGCGAAAACAGGTCCTCAAATCGCGGGAGGTAAACGGCTGACATTACTGCCCCCTCTTTGTTGATCTGAAACACAAATTCAAAGCATATTATCAATCTGTGACCCTTTGGTCATGGAATGACAGATGGGTTTTTCGTTTAGTACAAATTTCGAAAAATGGCGGCAATTTAAAAAAAAATAGAATTTTCGCGTTTTTTTCGTATAAAAAGATAAATGATAAATGCAAAAATGTATCTATCAAAAAAACGGTCCGTCATTCCGTGAAGACGTATTTTCTGAGTATGCTCTCCAAATTTCAGGTCGATATGTTAATTACAGCGGTCAGGAGAATGTCAGCCATTTTTAAAAACGTGTTTTCGAGAAAAACGCGTTTAAAGTTTTGTAATGTGTTTACACAAATGTGTTTATAATTACCGCTAATCGGCAATGCCTGGTCCATAGAGGCATCCCTCCTTTTCTTCTATCTGCTCATGTTGCGCAGCTAACATCTCCCGTTACTCAATCAAGGACAAAGTCTCCGTTAACCACACACGCTCAGTCGTTGCACAGGAGATCCCTAGTGTACTTGTGTGGTACATACGTCGTACTGTCTTACAATGATGCTATCAAGTTTGTTAAGAATAACGCGGTGACGGGGTTTTTCGGTTTTTGGTGCATCGTCGAGCAACACACGTAACGTGCGATCATGACCTTTTTCCGTGCAGGCCGATGAGATCATCAACCTGTCAATGTCAAATGAAAAGCGAACCGTCTGATTTGATCGAAGAGACAAATCAGACGTTGTCCGGCACCTGAAGTGAGCAAATGCCTGAGGAATTACTTATGCTTTTCTGTAACGCTATTTATATAAGAAATAATGTATTGCGTTGTATATAACCCCGCCAACTTATAATGTTATGATAGTAATATAATTATTTCAATGAAAATACAATATTTCAATTGAAAAAAAGTTAATATTGGATTTAAAAAAAATTCAAGGGAAATGAACGTGTAAGTCAAAATAAGCGACAATGATTTTGAGTTTTTTTTTTACTTGGCGTAAATTTTTTACTTTTTCAAATTTTTTAAAAGGGATCTCGTATCTTTATGGAAGAGAAAGAATCCTTATTTCCTTCAGCTTTGATTCAAAGAGAAGTAAATTTCAAATTCACTTTTGATTGTTTTCACTTACTGTAAGTGGACAATTTAATTAAACAATTACCGGCGAATTCAATGTTGATTGTCATTAGTGACTGTAAGACAAATACATATTTTTGCTGCTCGACTAAAAACAATCAAAATTTTACAGGCGTTCGGAGACATTGAAGTTTGACTCGGTATAAAGAAGTGCATTCTTAAGGCCATGTGCCACACGCCTCCGACCGCTTCGAAATTTTGAAAGAGGACTTCTCCCAAACGGAACAATCAATTGGAATGAAATTTGTTGTCTGCATGTAGGACGCTTGCTCCGAGAGCATGGTTCTCGCTATTTTGCAAAGTTTCGAAAAAAATTAGTTTGTGGTTACCATGCGAAAAAACTGTGAATTATTAAACATTGCATCACATTTTCGGTAATTTGGCGAGAACCATGCTCTCGACAGTGAAAAAACACACATTGTGAATTTTGTTAGACCTGTTTTTATAGACAAATGGCGGTGAAAAGTCATTTTGAAATTTTTACATAACTGTAGCAAAAATGTACCCACAAAGCTCAAAATATTGGGTACTCGCACATTCGTTTGAAATATATTTCATACGATGTGTAATAGTATGTGATAGAGTGGAGTTTGTTTTCGTCAAAGTGACCCAGTGTGTAAAGGAAGGAGGACACCACTGACACTGCCCATTTTCGACCGTTACCTCTGTATTTTTTTCTGAAGGAAGCAATAAAATCCATAGTTAAGAGAACTTTTACGCTTTATTAGATATATATTAAAGTATTTAAAAAAGTTTATTTGTTAACAGAATAGAAAATGGCGGTGCACGAGTCGCTATAGCACTACTGGTTATCAGTCAACCCTCTCCATGCTGTTGAAGTTTGCATTGTTGGAACGCAACGAAAGGTCTTGTTTATATTTTATTTTCCATATTTTTATTGTTATCCAAAATATATTTTTCAAAGATTTATATTATAGATCGCTAAATAAATAGATATCTTGAAAAATGGTTGGAGGATTTTTGGAAGTAAAGGTTGCCAAAATATAAAAAAGGAATTCACAAATATTAATTTTTATTGTGTTCCAAAGATGCAAACTTCAACCTGATACCCTCTCCGCGGAACGCAGTAGAACTATCGTAAATTTAATCGTGCAACTAAGAGTAAAATATTTTCGTTGATTACGTTAGTTTTAGCAGTCAAGTATGAGGGGAAACTTAAAAATAATTTAAAAAAAGAGACGAGTTTTAGAAAAGTTTGTGTTTTGAACCATTCTTTTTATATACTGATCCAAAAATGACAGAAACAGAAAATTTCTCGATTTTTCAGCGTTTTTTGAAGCGCTGTACCTATGTTAAAAATGGTCGCATCGAGATCAAAAAAGCCTTTTGAAGCTTCAAGCATATAGTTTCGACATCTTTTGGCAAAAAAATTGTGACCTACGGTTGTCGCGAGTAGTAGAGCTAGGCCGGTTCTAGCTCAGGGATCTCAGGGGGGAGCGGGGCGGGGGAGTAGAGCGCGGGGAAGCCGCGGTATGCATGGTGGCGGGGAGGGGGGGGGATCCTGCATGCGGCAGCCGAGTGCGGGGTTGTGGCGGAGTGGGAGGGGGGGTGTTAGAGAGTGGGGAGGCTAGTTTTTGGTGACGATGTCTTCCAGGCGATAGCTGGACCCGCAGGCGAGAGGGGGAAGTCGCTGTCGACTCTGTGGGGGAGGGGGCATCATAGAGTTGCGTTTCCTTGAAAACCCATAAAATCTGATAGTTTATTATCAACATTATAGATGTAAGCGGAGCATTTTTGTCTAGACTATTCACAGGAGTTTATATATATAAAAAACTTAGCCAAATGTGTGTGTGTGTGTGTGTGTGTGTGTGTGTGTGTGTGTGTGTGTGTGTGTGTGTGTGTGCGTGCGTGCGTGCGTGCGTGCGTGCGTGCGTGCGTGCGTGCGTGCGTGCGTGCGTGCGTGCGTGCGTGCGTGCGTGCGTGCGTGCGTGCGTGCGTGCGTGCGTGCGTGCGTGCGTGCGTGCGTGCGTGCGTGCGTGTGTGTGTGTGTGTGTGTTTTTTTTTTTTTTTTTTAATGAGGGGGAAAATCTTTTAAAGACACCGAAAGATGATGGTCGGTAGTGTGGGATTTCCACCCACTAAAAAACCCCCTCCTCTTATTCCCCGCGCGTGAGTGCAAGGAAGACTGGGTCGGAACCGCGTTAGCATTACTTCGACCCAGTCCGTTTTACGTCATACGACGTTTCTCTGCTGCCTTACTGGTCCCTCTCTAAGATCTTTTCTTTAAGGAGGCGCTGCGCGTAGGCTGCGATTTCTGTCCAGTTTTCTTCTCGCTGTAGCATATAGTTCACTAGGCTCGTAGGGTTGAGTGTTTTGCCTATGATTTCTTCGGTGTTGGCTCTGTAGTTCCTCCAGCGTTCGCACTCGAAGAACGTATGCTCGGCATCGTCGTTTTTATCCGGACAGTACTTGCACCTGGGGGTGCGAGATAGGCCCATTTTAAAGAGGTATGCGTTGAACGAGCCGTGGCCCGTCAGCAATTGGGTCAGGAAGAAGTCCGCCTCGCCGTGATTTCGGGTGAGCCAGGCTTTGATGTTCGGGATCAGGCGTGCTGTCCACCTACCCTTATCACACGTCTTACATCTATCTTCCCACTCTTTTTGCGTTTCCGCCTTCACTCTTGCTCTGCCTCATTTGTGTTGTTGCCTGTAGTTTTGAGGTCGTAGAGTTTTGACCGCTCCGCTGCTAATAGATCGATAGGTGGAGCCCCTGCTATGACCAGTACGACTGCTTCGGAGACCGTGCGGTAAGCAGAGGTCACCCTGAGGGCCCCTCGCCGTTGGACTGCTGCTATCTTGCGCCGGTAGGTCGTTTGTTTCAGGATGTCTGCCCATATTTCTGCTCCATAGAGCAGGGTTGAGTGGACTACTTCCAAGAGAACTCTTCTTTTCTTACTTCGTGGGCCCATTGTGTTGGTCATGATCCTCGATAGACTGGATACCGTCTTACTGGCTTTTATGCATGCCCTTTCTAGGTGTTCGCGAAAGGACAGCTTTTCGTCTATCATCACTCCCAGATAGCGCAGTGCCCTAGTTGACGTAAATGTTGTCTCGCCGATGTCTACGTTGAAGGGTTTCGGAAACCATCTCTGACGCGTCAGCACCACCATCTCCGTTTTATGTTTGGCTAGTTTTAGCTGGCGTTCTTCAAGCCAGGTTTCGACAGCGTCAATGGTCGTTCGGACCAGTAGTTTGGCCTCCTCAACGCTGTCCGCCACTACTGTGGCCGCAACGTCATCAGCAAAGCCCGTTAGCTGTACTTGTTTCGGTAGATTGATCTCTAGCAGCTCGTCGTAATTTGCGTTCCATAGGTCAGGACCCATGACTGAGCCCTGTGGTACGCCTGCTGTCATCTGGTACTCCTGTGTGCCTTCTGTGGTTTTCACTATTAGCGTTCTTCCGTCGAGATAATCGTCGACTATGGCCAAGTTTTCCTTTCTTATCTTGAATCGGTGCTCCAGTGCGTCCAGGATATCGTCCCATTTCGCGCTATTGAAGGCGTTCTTTACATCTAACGTGAGGAGGATGCAAACTTTGCGAGATCGGAGGTTACCAGACCACGCTTCGGCTGTAATCCCTATAATTTTTTTAATCGCGCCGATCGTCGATCGTCCTTTCCGGAAGCCGTGTTGACTTTCGGCGAAGCCACCGACGTGATCGATGTCGCTTCGAAGCCTCGTTTGTATTAGCTTTTCAAGCAGTTTACCGGCGATGTCTAGCATGCAGAGTGGCCTAAAGGACGAGGGGGTTAGGGGGGTTCCCTTCCCTTTATCCAGGAGGACCAGTCTCTGGGGCTTCCAGACGGTAGCACACGTGCCGGTTTCAAGGCACGCGTTGTATGCATTCAGCAGTAGATCCGGGAATTCCTGGGCTATGGTCTTAATCACCGACGTTGGGATACCGTCGGGGCCGGGTGCCTTCCCTGGTTTGAGGGTCCTGGCTGCATCCTGCAGCTCCTTGACTGTGAAAGGTGGAACTTCACCACTATTTGCGTAGTGCCTTTTTTCTCGCGGCGGGTGTTTGGGAAACAGCTCCGCAACAATGTTGTTCATTATGGCCGGGGGTTTTGGCGCTTCTGGTGAAGCCTTTCCAAGTTTTTTTACGACAATTTGATAGGCTTTGCCCCAGATATCCTGGTCGAGGTCGTTGCAGATCTCTTTCCACAGTGTCGCTTTGCTTGCCTTGATGGTGCGATTCAGTTCCTTTTTGGCCTTTTTGTACTCGCTTGAGTATATGGCTAGGTCAGGGGTGCGTTTTGCGGCTCTCGTTGCTCTACGTCGAGGCTTATGACATCTCTTCCGGAGTGCCAAGATTTCTGATGTCCACCAATATACCGGCCTGTGCAAGACACGGT
>OX632368.1:5787434-5812434 GCA_951751655.1 Ophion costatus
TGAGATGCTCTTTTATTTTTCCGGCATTCCAATGCGATATTATAACATTCTCGTGGGTTGGTAATATTTTCCGAGATGATAGGGAAAGACGAAAAATGTCTAAAGGGGAAAACCATGCTTAATGATCTGCTGCGCTCAAACGTGTTCGCACTTTCGATGGAGCAGTCAGTTAGTGAACATCATCTTTTTTGGGAAGCCTCGTTTCATCAAATATGGAGAGCAACGCGGAGAAGTCAGAACAAATCTTGCACGACCAAGCCGCGCTCCTAAGTTCATTCGAAGATTTTGCTGTGTGGGAACAACGGTGCGTTGAGTTGATAGAAGAATTGGAAACGCAAAGCCGCATTAAGCGCCCGCGACTATCAATTGAACTTCAACAGTCATTGGTATCCCAAATAGCGCGACTGGAAGGGTTGAGGAATTCTGTGCGTAATCATTTTATACACACGGGTGCAGGACACGGTCATCATGGGCTAATCTGGCGAGAGATTGACACATCCTTCAATAGTCGAATATTGACCGGTTCCGTAATCAATCGCAATCACATCGAACCACGGCAATTTCTCAACGATGCTCGCGACCTAGTGCTTCAACATGTGCAAAATACTATCTGCAAACACAACAGTATTAAAGTTAATACAGTGTTTAATGGCGAACTCGCGAGCGGAGACAAACATGCCAATAAAAGTGTCAACACGCAAAACTGTGAACTATTTAACACAAGCGATTTGAATGAGTGGTACCAGCAACGCGTTATGGAGCCCACTTTAACCAAACTCGATGAATTTCAAGAACGAGATAGTGGCTGGGCTTTGCGGAAAATACTTAACCTCACGATAAATGCGAATAAGTATAACCCGATGCGTGCCGGGTGCACTATATCGTTGCCGCGGGAAATAATAATGAAGCGGGCTGTGATTAATGTCAAATCGAACGATAATGCATGTTTCGCATGGGCAGTTGGCACTGCTCTACGACCAGCTGAACGAAACAGTGACCGTCCGTCATCTTACCCACATTACACAAGCGTACTGAATCTACAGGGCATTCAGTTCCCGGTAACCATACACCAAATAAAAAAATTTGAGCTGCAAAACAATTTATCCATCAACGTGTATACCACCACCACCAAAAAGGACATTGTTCCAATACGCGTGACTCAAGAGAAGAAGGAGAAGCACATCAATTTGTTGTACATGCAAGATACCGAGGACAACAAGGTGGGGCATTTTACATGGATTAAGAACTTGTCGAGACTCGTAAATGCACAACTGAGCAAAAAGGAGCACAAACAATATAACTGTGATAGGTATGTAAAGTTCACATAAGTTATATTTCGTTGGCATCTACTAGATCGATTGAACGAAACAATGTTTTTTTTTGCAGGTGTTTGCATTACTTCGGATCCGAGGATAAATTGCAGTCACACGAGGTCGATTGTGGAGCAATAAACGACTGTGCGATCCGACTACCGAATGACATCAACAAGTGGCTCCAATTCACCAACTTTAGCCGG
The DNA here is from genome assembly GCA_951751655.1 of Ophion costatus. Classification (NCBI taxonomy): domain Eukaryota; kingdom Metazoa; phylum Arthropoda; class Insecta; order Hymenoptera; family Ichneumonidae; genus Ophion; species Ophion costatus. The sequence continues at coordinate 5,788,951 of OX632368.1, forward strand.
AAAGAGCGACATCCCTTCATTGTGTATGCCGATTTGGAGTGTGTTTTAGCAAAGACTGATGAGAAGAACCAAGCAAAAGACATGTATCAACATCATGAAGTGTTTAGTATAGGATACTACGTGTGTTGTGCGTATGATCAAACACTATCTTCATATCACTCACGTCACAGTGCCGATTGTGTTTCGTGGTTTGTCGAAGAACTGAAAAATCTAGCATTGCGCATAAAAGAAATTTTCTGCGACAATGTCCCAATGATTTATCTGACACCGAGCGAGTGGGCCGGTTTTCGCAAAGCGACCCAATGTCATATATGCAGGAAACCATTCGCGCAAGAAGATGTACGCCTTCGAGATCATTGCCATCTGACTGGACGCTATAGAGGCCCTGCCAGTAGTAGAGCTATAGCGGTTCTAACTCAGGGATCTCAGGGGGGAGCGGGGCGGGGGAGTCGAGCGCGGGGAAGCCGGGGCGGGGGAGTCGAGCGCGCGGAAGCCGGGGTATGCATGGCGGCAGGGGGGGGGGGGATCGTGCATGTGGCAGCCGAGTGCGGGGTTCCGGCGGCGAGGGGGGGGGGGGGGGGTGTTCGAGAGTGGGGAGGCTAGTTTTTCCGGGGTATGCATGTCAGCGGGGAGGGGGGGGGGGGGATCCTGCATGAGGCAGCCGAGTGCTGGGTTGCGGCGGAGGGGGAGGGGGGTGTTAAAGAGTGGGGTGGCTAGTTTTTGGTGACGATGTCTTCCAGGCGATAGCTGGACCCCGGGCGAGAGGGGGAAGCCGCTGTCGACTGTGTGGGGGAGGGGGCATCATAGAGTCGCGTTTCCTTGAAAACCCATAAAATCTGATAATTTATTATCAACATTATAGATGTAAGCGGAGCATTTTTGTCTAGACTATTCACAGGAGTTTATATATATAAAAAATCTTATACAAATGTGTGCATGTGTGTGTGCGTGCGTGCGTGTGTGTGTGTGTGTGTGTGTGTGTGTGTGTGTGTGTGTGTGTGTGTGTGTGTGTGTGTGTGTGTGTGTGTGTGTGTGTGTGTGTGTGTGTGTGTGTGTGTGTGTGTGTGTGTGTGTGTGTGTGTGTGTGTGTGTGTGTGTGTGTGTGTGTGTGTGTGTGTGTGTGTGTGTGTGTGTGTGTGTGTGTGTGTGTGTGTGTGTGTGTGTGTGTGTGTGTGTGTGTGTGTGTGTGTGTGTGTGTGTGTGTGTGTGTGTGTGTGTGTGTGTGTGTGTGTGTGTGTGTGTGTGTGTGTGTGTGTGTGTGTGTGTGTGTGTGTGTGTGTGTGTGTGTGTGTGTGTGTGTGTGTGTGTGTGTGTGTGTGTGTGTGTGTGTGTGTGTGTGTGTGTGTGTGTGTGTGTGTGTGTGTGTGTGTGTGTGTGTGTGTGTGTGTGTGTGTGTGTGTGTGTGTGTGTGTGTGTGTGTGTGTGTGTGTGTGTGTGTGTGTGTGTGTGTGTGTGTGTGTGTGTGTGTGTGTGTGTGTGTGTGTGTGTGTGTGTGTGTGTGTGTGTGTGTGTGTGTGTGTGTGTGTGTGTGTGTGTGTGTGTGTGTGTGTGTGTGTGTGTGTGTGTGTGTGTGTGTGTGTGTGTGTGTGTGTGTGTGTGTGTGTGTGTGTGTGTGTGTGTGTGTGTGTGCACATCGCTTCGCATGTGCAACTCGGGCCTCATCATTCCATAGGTCCACACTTGAAAACCCATAAAATTTTACGACAGCAAGCGACGAAGACAGTGATACGGGGAAAAAATGCATTTCCATTTTACCGGGCTTTAGTTTTTCATCTCTGAATGGAAATATATACAGAGAGTGCAACGTCGAACCTTGATGCCGACACTTGAGATCATGCAGGTCTGGACAAGTTAGTCCCATGGTTAAGGATTTTTTCTTCGTTAACACCACTCTCCAAGCTATTAGAATTTTTTTTTATTGCTCCGCTATTCAGAGCATATACGATAACGCGGTGTTTATGTTGAAAAACTATACACTTTCGGAGATCTATGGATCGGAGACCTTTTTAGGCTTCGACCGTGGACCACTTGAGCGCCGAGAGCCCATAAATTTTTTTTTTTTCCACTACACGCATCTTGACTGAGATGCTCTTTTATTTTTCCCGGCATTCCAATGCCATATTAGAACATTCTCGTGGGTTGGTGATATTTTCCGAGATGATAGGGAAAGACGGAAAATGTCTAGAGGGGAAAACCATGCTTAATGATCTGCTGCGCTCAAAAGTGTTGGCACTTTCGATCGAGCAGTCAGTTAGTGAACATCTCTTTTGGGAAGCCTCGTTTCATCAAATATGGAGAGCAACGCGGAGAAGTCAGAACAAATCTTGCACGACCAAGCCGCGCTCCTAAGTTCATTCGAAGATTTTGCTGTGTGGGAACAACGGTGCGTTGAGTTTATCGAAGAATTGGAAACGCAAAGCCGCATTAAGCGCCCGCGACTATCAATTGGACTTCAACAGTCATTGATAGCCCAAATAGCGCGACTGGAAGGGTTGAGGAATTCTGTGCGTAATCATTTTATACACACGGGTGCAGGACACGGTCATCATGGGCTAATCTGGCGAGAGATTGACACATCATTCAATAGTCGAATATTGACCGGTTCCGTAATCAATCGCAATCACATCGAACCACGGCAATTTCTCAACGATGCTCGCGACCTAGTGCTTCAACATGTGCAAAATACTATCTGCAAACATAACAGTATTAAAGTTAATACAGTGTTTAATGGCGAATTCGTGAGTGGAGACAAACATGCCAATAAAAGTGTCAACACGCGAAACTGTGAACTATTTAACACAAGCGATTTGAATGAGTGGTACCAGCAATGTGTTATGGAGCTATTAACCAAACTCGATGAATTTCAAGAACAAGATAGTGGCTGGGCTTTGCGGAAAATACTTAACCTCACGATAAATGTGAATAAGTATAATCCGATGCGTGCTGGGTGCTCCATATCATTGCCGTGGGAAATAATAATGAAGCGGGCTGTGATTAACGTCAAATCGAACGATAATGCATGTTTCGCATGGGCAGTTGGCGCTGCTCTACACCCAGCTGAACGAAACAGTGACCGTCCGTCATCTTACCCACATTACTCAAGCATACTGAATCTACAGGGCATTCAATTCCCGGTAACCATACACCAAATAAAAAAATTTGAGCTGCAAAACAATTTATCCATCAACGTGTATACCACCACCACCAACAAAAAGGACATTGTTCCAATACGCGTGACTCAAGAGAAGAAGGAGAAGCACATTAATTTGCTGTACATGCAAGATACTGAGGACAACAATGTGGGACATTTCGTATGGATCAAGAACCTGTCGAGACTCGTGAGGGCGCAACTGAGCAAAGCGGAGCATAAAAAATATATATGCGATCGGTATGTAAATTTAACATTATTAGTACAAAATTATATATCTACTAAAGGAGAAAATTGATAAAAAAAATCTTGGTTGTTTTGCAGGTGCTTGCACCACTTTGGTTCCGGGGAAAAATTGCAATCACATGAGGTCGATTGTGGAGCAATAAACGACTGCGCGATCCGACTACCGAATGACACCAACAAGTGGCTCCAATTCACCAACTTTAGCCGGAAAGAGCGACATCCCTTCATTGTGTATGCCGATTTGGAGTGTGTTTTAGCAAAGACTGATGAGAAAAACCAAGCAAAAGATATGTATCAACATCATGAAGTGTTTAGTATAGGATACTACGTGTGTTGTGCGTATGATCAAACACTATCTTCATATCACTCACGTCGCAGTGTCGATTGCGTTTCGTGGTTTGTCGAAGAACTGAAAAAACTAGCATTGCGCATAAAAGAAATTTTCTGCGACAACGTCCCAATGATTTATCTGACACCGAGCGAGTGGGCCAGTTTTCGCAACGCGACCCAATGTCATATATGCAGGAAACCATTCGCGCAAGAAGATGTACGCGTTCGAGATCATTGCCATCTGACTGGACGCTATAGAGGCCCTGCCCATTCTAATTGCAATTTAAACTACAAACAGTCATTCTTCATTCCCATAGTTTTTCACAATCTATCGGGTTACGATGCACATTTTATAATCAAGGAAGTAGCCACAGCGTTCGGAGGAAAAACCGATGTGCTTCCAATCACAAAGGAGAAATACACCTCCTTCACGAAGCATGTTGAAATTACAGATGATTCAAAACATAAGATCCAATTGCGCTTCATCGATTCATACAAATTCCTCAACACCAGTCTCGACAAATTAGCCTCATTTTTGACCGAGGACAAACTCAAAATTTTACGCATGCAATTCCCAACGCTATCGACGGACAATTTCAGTTTGCTGACGCGAAAAGGGGTCTTCCCTTATGAGTATATTGATAACGTGACCAAGCTAGACGACACTTGCCTACCACCACGTGACGCCTTTTATAGTTCCCTGACAGATGCTACAGTATCCGAGAGTGAGTATGCACATGCTGAGAAAATTTGGGAGCGGTTCTCCATTCGAACGCTGGGTGACTATAGCGATTTATACTTGAAGACAGATGTCTTGTTATTAGCTGATATTTTCGAAAACTTTCGAAATACGTGCATTGAGAGCTATGGCCTAGATCCCGCGTATTACTACACATTGCCGGGGTATACCTGGGATGCAATGCTGAAACATTCGAATGTCAAGTTTGAATTACTAACCGACATTGACATGGTTTTATTCGTTGAGCGGGGTATACGCGGTGGTCTCAGTCAATGCTCAAACCGATATGCACACGCTAATAACAAGTACATGGAGTCGTTTGATCCATCGAAAGCATCGTCATACTTGATGTATTTTGACGTCAACAATTTGTATGGATGGGCAATGTGTCAACCTTTGCCATACGCAGATTTTCAATGGGTCAACGACGTGTCCAAGTTTGATCCATCTTCCATCGCGTTAGATTCACCGACAGGCTACATCCTTGAAGTCGACTTGGAATACCCACAATCTCTACATGATGCGCACAAAGACCTGCCGTTTTGTCCAATACATGAAAACCCGCCGGGTAAGCAGGGGGAAAAGCTGTTAGCAACCGTCTGTGATAAAAAACGCTACATCATTCACTATCGAAATTTACAGCAGTGCTTACGCCATGGACTTTGCCTTACGAAAATCCATAGGGTATTACAATTCACACAATCCCCATGGCTACGTTCATATATCGAGTTAAATACGCAATTTCGAACGCTAGCCAAAAATGATTTTGAAAAGAATTTATTCAAATTGATGAACAATGCGGTGTTTGGCAAAACGATGGAGAATGTGCGCAATCATGTAGATGTAAAGCTTTTGACAAAATGGGAGGGTAGGTATGGTGCAGAGGCGAAGATTGCGACGCCAAACTTCCACAGCCGAAGTGTTTTTTCGGAAAACCTTATTGCTGTAGAATTGCGCAATCTCGAGGTGAAATTCAACAAGCCGATATATGTGGGTATGTGCATACTCGACATATCCAAAACGTGCTTGTATGGATTTCATCACGAGTATATGGTACCTCTGTATCGGGATAAGTGTAAAATCATGTATACCGATACGGATAGTCTCATATATAACATTGAGAGCGATGACATGTACATGGACATGAAGCGCGACATTGTAAAATTCGATACGAGCGATTATCCGGTGGACAATAGGTATGATATGCCGCTTGTCAACAAGAAGGTACCCGGTCTCATGAAAGACGAATGCAATGGTGCAATTATGACCGAGTTCATTGGACTTCGATCGAAAATGTATGCGACACGTGTTGAGGGTAAGAAGGACACTAAAAAAGTCAAAGGTGTCAAGAGCAATGTTGTGGCTAGGACAATCACGTTTGACGATTATGCCCGATGCTTGAAGGAAGACATTGAAATGAGCCGTAGTCAAACATGTATTCGATCGAAGTTGCACAAGGTCTACACCATTCGTGAGACGAAAATCGCTCTAAGTCCTCATGATGATAAGCGGTATATCATACCTGGGACCTCTGAGACCCTACCATGGGGGCATTACAGCATACCGTTGTAACAAACTATCATGCATATAAACTCGATGTAAAATTGTGTACATTTTTGTAAATACTTGATGTATAAAACTTGTGAAAATTGCGTATGTTTTTGTAAACATTAACTCGATGTAAAACTTGTTTGTTGTAAATATTTGATTTTGCAAAAATGGACTTTTGTAAGTAAAGGATGCGGCTTTAGTAATCCATGTGTACCCATTATTTCCCGCATACACTGTTCGAGAGTAGGGGGAAGAAGGGATTGGAGGGAGAGAAAACGCCTGCTGTGGCGCACCACGTTGACGGGTAGAAAGAGAGTCATAAAAGTCTAAATGTTTTTGGCCTTTTTTATTGACGACTACAAATCGGATTTACTTATCCAACTATTGTGGGCATTGTCGAAACCCAGCCATTTTACAAACATTCGATGACCGCGCTTCTTTAAAATTTTTTCTATCAGATAGATATCGGGGTACTTGACACGGAGAAGCTCTTGTTCGTAGAAACCACCGGCGATGGGTTCATCTTTATGGTCCTTCAAACGATACGTCACTGGATGCGTTTTCTTCACACGAGATACCGTAAATATTTCCGTTGTCCAATTTGGCGTGTAACCCTTTTCGAAAACACTCTTAAATTTGCTGATTCTCACTTTATCGCCAGGGGTGAATTTCGGTGGTGTTTTTATTGGCGGCTGAGTCTTATTGAAAACTTGCCGCAATATTTCCTTCTCATTCTCCGCGTTGACATTTCTCGGTTTCATCTTAATGGTACGGTGTACGGAATCATTATATTCAGCTACTAGATTATCAAGAATATCGATCCACTTATAATTACCGCGAAGACTAAATTGCATCCACATTTTATTTTTCAATGTACGATTGAAACGCTCGCAAATGGATGCCTTCAAGTTGCTATATGTTGAATACATGTGAATATTGTACTTTTTCATTAGGGATTTAAAGTGACAATTGTAAAATTCTTTTCCCTCGTCGACGTGCAAGTGCTGTGGTATGCGTCCCTTAACGAGTATCGACTTCATTGCGGCTGCTGCATCTTTACCACTCTTACTCAGCATTGGTACGGCCCAGGCGAATTTTGAGAAAGTATCGATGACGGTGAGGAGGAATTTATGTTTGGTGTTTTGATGTGCGTACGATGACATATCGACGAGATCAGCTTGCCAGGTCTCATCCAAGCCGCGGATGTCCACATGTCGACGCGGATAGTTTCGTCGAGCAGGCTTATGTAGCTCCAGCACGAGAGCGCTCTTTTTCTCGTTCATTTTCTAGTCCACTCAGTCGCGCATCCAGTGCAGCAATGGTCCGTGAATTACGAATCACCAAATCTTGTAGATTTTTGACATTGGCCTCGAGTGTCTTTGCAATATCTCTTATCGTAGCTTCAAGTCCATTAACCAGCAGCTGATTACTCTCGTTCATTTCTTTGCGAATGTTCTTAATGATAGTTCGGGATCTTTTGTGTAAAGTATTTAGAGTGATGGCGTCGTCTTGTCCTTCCGGATTAGCGATGTTACACAATCGTTTCTGCCCCACGTCATAATGACCATCTGCGGTGGTTTTAAACCCAATCCCAGTTCGGCCTGGAGGACCTTGCTTACTGAGGAGTACACTCTGACGCAATTGGCGTCCAAACACATCGACACTCATGATGAGAATGCATAAATTTTCCGACGCCGAGTTAATAAATTATTTCAGCTTCACGCAATTCCTCGATAATCGATATAATTTCATTCGCATGGGCCGAATTTCCAGCTGCTTGTGATGCCAGAAGTAGACGAAGACGGTCTACCAGCTCATTGGGATTGTCCCAATATACATAGTCCAATTGAGCGTTTTTTCTAGCCAGCTTATACGTTGGCATACCCTTTCCCACGTGGTGATCGGCTATACTTGCAATATAAGTGTTGAATTTGTGACAGGTATTACGTCGTATGGCCGCACTAGGCTTATAAAATTTTTTGTGAGCATTCGTCGCAATGACAATTTTTTCATAGTTTTTCAAATCGTCTGGTGTGAGAGTTTCGATATTGGGCACTTTTTTAAATAGCAGCTCAGTTAATCCAACAGTTTTCGCATAATTCACATCTCCCACACGAATATGTTGAGAGTCGAAATTTATCGGAGAATCACCAATCATTAATCGGTTGTTTGAGAGATTCCGCACACCATATGATACATCCAGGCTTGCTTTTCTATTTGTTCGTAACAGCAGGAGATATTCGGTGATTAAGTCATCGACATTTTGTGACTCATCATCATCATCATCCTCGTATATCAATTTGAAAGAATCTTGTGTTTCACTCTTGAAGGAATCGTGTGTCTCGTTCTTCAATTCATGTTTCACACTATTTATCGCATCTCCTTCTTTATCGTCGGCTTTTTCATCCTTGATTTCCTCCTTCGCCGGCTCACCGTTTTTGTATGACACCAATTTCTCCAATGGTCTGACTATAGGCTTAAAGACATCTCGCATTCTCTGCTCATCACTCTCTTTGCCAATTTTCATCATTCGATGCTTTCGTCTGATTGCATCGCTCGCCTTGGCAATTTCACGCAATACATTTTTTTCTCTCAACAGTTGTTCGCTCTTCATGTTGTCACTGTCGACGCGTGCACAATACTGCCTCTTGAACCACCAGCGACGATTCATTTATCAATGGTGAGAAAATCATCAAAACCTTGTCTATATCGACCCTCGTTCATATTGCTATCTTTGTCGATCGTGATAAATGCATACTTGTCGGAATTCCAGCATTTCATTCACATGTTTTTGAAGCATGTATAAGTCATATCCGTATTAACGTGATCGTTGTACACATGTTTGAGATTCATATCATCCTGCTTGAAAAGCACCACGAAATTTGCATTATCTCTCACGAGATGTTTGGGGATACGAGTGTACGTCTGACAAAGATAAAAACTGTCTACAATCTCGTGTCTTCCCATGGAAAAGAATGCTCTAACATTATCCTGCTTTTCGCACGCAATATAATCAAAGATGAATATAGAGTGGGGACGTGCATCACTTGGTGCAATCACTTGTTCATGCTCATTGAATGGATTATATGTAACTCCATACACAGGTTCAAGTAATTGTTCGAGCAACTTGTACTTTGGTTGCTTCAGCGACTTGGAATACAAATAAATGTTCTCAAATCTCAAGCCATTGGGATGGATGATGAGAGTGAGCAAAGCATTGGTTTTTCCACAATTTGATGGACCACAAAACACCGCACGTATGCTATCCGGCAATAACTGTCCATGACGCTTTTGTCTTTTCTCCCGGCCATCTTCGACAAATTCATCGAAATTTATCACGGGAAGGCTACCTCCATGAGTTTGCTTCTTGGATGCCATCTCGCACAGGACGAACGGAAAAATCATATAAATAGCATTTTTATACGGATTCGCCGTCAGTCGAGTATTGTCTTTAGACATGATCGTTCATAGCGGTAAAGGTGTCGTCAATCGCCTAATCAACAATCTACCCGTTGAATTGCATCTGCCTGGTTATCAATATTGCGGCCCAGGCACAAAGTTGGCCAAGCGTCTTGCTCGTGGTGATCCGGGCATTAATCCATTAGATGCAGCTTGCAAACAACACGATATTGCATATTCGAAAAATCCGGATAATCTTGAAGCGAGACATTTGGCGGATAAAGTGTTGGCTGAACAGGCTTGGCAACGCGTTAGTGCGCGAGACGCTAGTATCGGTGAAAAAGCCAGTGCTTGGGGCGTGGCAAATATTATGAAGACAAAGAGAAAATTTGGTATGGGGATAAAGGCCCGCAAGGGTGGCGTTTGTTTCAAAAAAATAATTGGCGCTGCGAAGAAGACAATGATTCAAAGTGATGATCCACATAAGATTATTAAATCAGCTCTAAAGGGTGCTCGTGCAGCTGTAAAGATGCAAGGTGGTAAAGTACGCACACCTCGAGTTCTACCTGTACCCCATAAAATTGGTGGTTTATTACCGTTCCTCGTGCCTATTTTTGCGGGTCTTAGCGCTGCGGGTGCTTTGTCAGGTGGTGCGGCGAGCATAGCTAAAGCGGTAAATGCTGCTCAAGCAGCTAAACGTGAATTGGATGAAAGTAAGCGCCATAATCGAACAATTGAAGCGATCGCATTGGGTAAGGGCTTACATCTGAAACCATATAAGCAGGGATTGGGTCTTCATATTAAGCCAAAAAACTAGAAGTTACGCTACCTCACCGACCTCTCACCGACATCGATCTTCTCAAATATGCGAAAATCCTAAAAATTCCACATTTTCGTGGAGTTTACATGCGCGATACATTGCCAGCGAGCGGGCCCCTCAAATGTGAAGCAGCAATTGTCAATTTGGATGAAAATGTTGGTCCTGGAACACACTGGGTCGCTTACAAAAAGACTGGATGGAAAGTCCTGTACTTTGATAGTTTCGGCAACCTTCCACCACCATCCGAACTCATGAGATATTTTCGTGTTGGTAGCGTAAATTATAATTATACTGGATATCAGGAATATGATACAATTGAATGTGGACATTTGTGTCTCAAATTTCTTTGTCGGCAATTACAGCACAAAGACAAATATACACTATATATAGGGGGGAAATGACGTGGAGAATTCAGTTGTTAATTTACCAGCATCATGGATGAAAGTTTAACATTGACCATATCTGGCTCATCATCCATACTCGAGGTGCAATACTTTCCCCCCATCGAACTCTCGCCACACAAAAATTATACTCTCGGTCTCGTGGAATTGTTGACTTTCAACTCTATTCCCAATATCGACGATGGTCACGATAAACTGTACGTGGGAGAAGAGGTGTTGACGATACCTACGGGTAGTTATGAAATAGAGGATATCGAGACGTTTGTACAAGCAGAGCTCTCGCGTAAGAACATCAGCATCAGCATTAAACCCAATAATAATACGCTACGCAGTGAGATCGAGTGTGATCATGATGTAAATTTTGAGCCGACCGATTCTATTGGACATCTACTAGGCTTCACCGCACGCAAATTGGAAGCCAATAAAAGACATGAATCTGACCTTCCTGTAGCCATTCTCAAAGTGAATGCCCTACGCGTTGAGTGCAACATTACCGCTGGTGCCTATATTAACGGACAAAAAGTACACACAATTCATGAATTCTTTCCATCTGTGCCACCGGGCTATAAGATCATTGAAGTTCCCTCACATGTAATTTATCTGCCGATTACAAGTCGAACGAGTGATACGATACAGCTTCGCATAGTGGATCAAGACGGTGATTTGGTAAATTTCCGCGGTGAAGTAATCACCATACGCCTGCATATAAAGTCGTGATGGGTATAGTTTTCAATAGATCTTCCAATAACAATAAACAACCATGGATAAAAACGATCAGTCGTCGGCCAGCGCCCAAAGTGCTAACACCTCAAAACGTGCTACTCTTGAAGAGTTTGGGTCTCAAAGTGCGTGGCGAAAGCGTGTAAAAAATTATTTAGTCTGTGCTCTGTGCATCTGCTGCGTGAAATGGAAGAAGAAATCGTAGACATTCAGACACCCGTGGTCTTTGATGAATCCATCATCCATTGCGAGATTCACGCTCATCAGCCATATGCATCTTCAACCTTCAATAACAGCGATGAAATCCGTATTGCCATCCAACATCAAGACCTCTCCATCCTGCCAAGCAAGAGTTCCCTACACATATGTGGGAAATTATCCAAGCGTGATGGGATGCCAACCGCTGCTACAAGTCTCGTCAACAATGCCATTTGTCATTTGTTTGAGGAAGTGCGATATGAATTGAATGGCATAGAAATCGATCGTAATAAGAATGTTGGCATTACGAGCGTAATTAAGGGATATTCATCTCTCTCACCGGCCAAAAGTTCTATGCTCGAGAACACTGGATGGCTCGATGTCGAAGAGACCAAGCAGATTGTAGATGTATCGGGAAACTTTGATGTGTGTATACCGCTCAGCATGCTCCTCGGTTTTGCCGAAGATTATCGTAAAATTGTCGTAAATGCCAAGCACGAGTTGATTCTCACGAGATCAAAGACCGATGATAATGCCATTGTACAAACGGCCGCCGAAGACTACAAACTCGTATTGCATAAAATAGAATGGCTCGTACCGTATGTAACAGTCTCGGATCAGCGAAAAATTCAGCTGTTAAAGTTTCTCGCCAAAGATGCACCAATCTTCATGAGTTTCCGAACATGGGAACTGTATGAATATCCATTGCTGCCTGCCACCTCTAAGCACGTGTGGTCTGTGAAAACTTCGAATCAACTGGAGAAGCCACGTTATGTCATACTCGCGCTGCAGACGGGACGGAAAAATAAGAAACAACAAAATGCCAGCCACTTTGATCATTGTAACCTGAGCGATGTCAAACTTTACCTCAACTCACAATGCTATCCATATGGAAATTTGAATTTGAACATTGACCAAAATCAATATGCTCTACTCTACGAGATGTACGCAAACTTTCAACTGACCTATTACAACAAAGAGGCTGAACCATGGCTGAGCAGGATTGAATTTTTAGAAAAAGCCCCCCTCGTTGTCATTGACTGCTCAAAACAAAACGATTCTCTCAAGTCCGGCCCTGTTGACGTGCGTCTTGAGTTCGAATTGAAAAATAATATTCCGCCACAAACTTCAGCTTACTGCATGATCCTCCATGATCGCATTGTCGAGTACAATCCAATCAGCGGTGGGGTTAAAAAATTGGTATAAAATCATGCTGATGATTCGCACCCGCATCAGTCAACATGGAGCTTATCGTCGATGTACAGGGCTTCAAGAGACCCACGAACAAATTTGTCCTGAAGGAGATGTCCATCATCAAACTCCACGACAAGGATGCTGAACCGCTGACGCTCACCTTCGACGCACCATTTGCATGGGACTCTCTACCGGCCAAGTACAAAATGACAAACAAGTGGTTGGAACGCAATTTCCATGGAATACGATGGGAACACAGCGGCATACCGTACGAGGCAGCTAGAACGACAATTCGAGGAATCTTGCAAGGAGCTCCTACCATCTATGCCAAGGGAGTCGAGAAGTGCTCATGGCTATCGAGATTCACGGATTCAGCAACAAAAGTCATCGATCTGGAGACTCTGGACTGTCCATCGCTGCAGAAGTTGCCGAAAATCACGAAATCCAAATGCCCGCATCATTCCTCCAACATGAAATACAATTGCGCCCATGCAAATGTAAAATCACTGAAAAGCTGGTTAAGTGTATACGAAGCGTTGTGTGAGCGAGGGTTTTTTTTTTTAAATGAATAAAAACATTTTGAACAAATATCGTTCTCTCCATTTATTTCCACTATCTATGGCGAATACAGTTTGACGACATTTTTCTTTTTTTTTTTTTTTTTTTTTTTTTTTACATTATATTCGATGAAAAAGTTTTTTTTTTGTACATTTTTACATAGCACTATGCGTTGAAAACTCTATCATGATGACTGTGATGCAAACAGTCTTTGCACTCTACGATGGTGACGATGCCAGCTGCCGCTGAACTCGTTGTTTCCACCGGGCCTTCACGAGCGTTCTCTTCCACCATACTCAGACTCGAGCGTCGAAAACTCTACGATGATGATGATGATGACTGTGATGCAAACAGTCCTTGCACTCTACGATGGTGATGATGATGCTGGCTGCTGTTGAACTCGCTGTTTCCGCCGGGCCTTCACGAGCATTCTTTTCCACCATATTCAGACTCGACGGAACTCGACGCTGTTGTATTTTCCACCAATGTACTTCATGTAGAGTTGACCATTGCGCGCCAGTTGCAGCATACTCTCGAACATTTTCACATCTTTATCGAAGGCCTTTACCAGCCGCGCTGGCAAGAAGACGGCAAACTCATTTGCAACGTCCACGATGTAGCGTTTTCCAAACTTGGTCTGTACAGCTCTCATGTCCGTGATTTGATGATCCGTATGGACGTGGAGTTCTGACAGCTTCTTCGTTGGGAGGAATTCCGCCATCAGGCTGACTTTGTTGATATTTGAGAGATCCATTTTCACTCTTTTTCAAAGTTCTTTTCGGAGAAGTTGATGGTGCGGTGGAATAGTGCAGTCTGAGCTTGGTCCATGAAATCATAAGCTCCCTCGTAGCCCCTCCACTCAGATTTTTAAAACTTCTCTCCACTTATCCAATCATAGGCGCGTTTAACAGGTTCAAACACGTTCGAAGAACCCCGCACGTAGAGCATTTCCCCCCTCGCAACACTTTCCACAGTCCCGACGTTGGGGTGGGGGGCCATCAATGTGATCCTTCATCTGTGGTGTATTATAATGCTCCATGCATGGAAGATACGATATCACTTCACTATCGTTCCGATGATGCTCCGGCAAACGATCCCACAGTAAACCAATAAAGTTACCCCAATACTTTAGGAGCAAGACCTTTGGAACTTGTTCGAGCTCGTTTTTGGTCAAGTCCAGGGGGTGCTTGGCCGGATGCACTGCGTACATACTCGCACATCTGAACATCTTGACGTAATGTTGTGGAATGAAACCTCGACGGGTTGAAACTTGTTTTGGAATAACGCTGCAGCTGCATGCAATAAATAAAGCATTTTATGGGCTTTGAAGGGCCACCCTTCATATGGGAACTATCGTTATCTCACTCCCGAAAATTTTCCTAGCCATAGATGGGATTTCCCCCACGCCCCCCCCCCCCCGCCACATACACACGCACGCACACACACACACACACACACACACACACACATGCACACATTTGGCTAAGTTTTATATATATATATATATATATATATATATATATATATATATATATATATATATATATATATATATATATACTCCTGTGAATAGTCTAGACAAAATGCTCCGCTTACATCTATAATGTTGATAATAAATTATCAGATTTTATGGGTTTTCAAGGAAACGCGACTCTATGATGCCCCCTCCCCCACAGAGTCGACAGCGGCTTCCCCCTCTCGCCCGCGGGTCCAGCTATCGCCTGGAAGACATCGTCACCAAAAACTAGCCTCCCCACTCTCTAACACCCCCCCCCCCCCCTCCACCACAACCCCGCACTCGGCTGCCGCATGCCGGATCCCCCCCCCCCGCCATGCATACCGCGGCTTCCCTGCGCTCAACCCCCCCCCTTCACCCCGCCATGCATACCACGGCTTCCCCGCGCTCGACTCCCCCGCCCCGCTCCCCCCTGAGATCCCTGAGTTAGAACCGCTATAGCTCTACTACTCCTGCCCATTCTAATTGCAATTTAAACTACAAACAGTCATTCTTCATTCCCATCGTTTTTCACAATTTATCCGGTTATGATGCACATTTTATAATCAAGGAAGTAGCCACAGCGTTCGAAGGAAAAACCGATGTACTTCCAATCACAAAGGAGAAATACATCTCCTTCACGAAGCATGTTGAAATTACAGACGATTCAAAACATAAGATCCAATTGCGCTTCATCGATTCATACAAATTCTTCAACACCAGTCTCGACAAATTAGCCTCATTTTTGACCGAGGACAAACTCAAAATTTTACGCATGCAATTCCCAACGCTATCGACGGACAATTTCAATTTGCTGACGCGAAAAGGGGTCTTCCCTTATGAGTATATTGATGACGTGACCAAGCTAGACGACACTTGCCTACCATCACGGGACGCATTTTATAGTTCCCTGACAGATGCTACAGTATCCGAGAATGTGTATGCACATGCTGAGAAAGTTTGGGAGCGGTTCTCCGTTCGAACGCTGGGTGACTATAGCGATTTATAATTGAAGACAGATTTCTTGTTATTAGCTGATATTTTCGAAAACTTTCGAAATACGTGCATTGAGAGCTATGGCCGAGATCCCGCGTATTACTACACATTGCCGGGGTATACCTGGGATGCAATGCTAAAACACTCGAATGTCAAGTTTGAATTACGAACCGACATCGACATGGTTTTATTTGTTGAGCGGGGTATACGCGGTGGTCTCAGTCAATGCTCAAACCGATATGCACACGCTAATAATAAGTACATGGAGTCGTTTGATCCATCGAAGGCATCGTCATACTTGATGTATTTTGACGTCAACAATTTGTATGGATGGGCAATGTGTCAACCTTTGCCATACGGAGATTTTCGATGGGTCAACGACGTGTCCAAGTTTGATCCTTTTTCCATCGCGCTAGATTCACCGACAGGCTACATCCTTGAAGTCGACTTGGAATACCCACAATCTCTACATGATGCGCACAAAGACCTGCCGTTTTGTCCAATACATGAAAAACCGCCGGGTAAGCAGGGGGAAAAGCTGTTAGCAACCGTCTGTGATAAAAAACGCTACATCATTCACTATCGAAATTTACAGCAGTGCTTACGCCATGGACTTTGCCTTACGAAAATCCATAGGGTATTACAATTCACACAATCCCCATGGCTACGTTCATATATCGAGTTAAATACACAATTTCGAACGCTAGCCAAAAATGATTTTGAAAAGAATTTATTCAAATTGATGAACAATGCGGTGTTTGGCAAAACGATGGAGAATGTGCGCAATCATGTAGATGTAAAGCTTTTGACCAAATGGGAAGGCAGATATGGTGCAGAGGCAATGATTGCGAAGCCAAACTTCCACAGCCGAAGTGTTTTTTCGGAAAAACTTATTGCTGTAGAATTGCGCATTCTCGAGGTGAAATTCAACAAGCCGATATATGTGGGTATGTGCATCCTCGACATATCCAAAACGTGCTTGTATGGATTTCATCACGAGTATATGATACCTCTGTATCGAGATAAGTGTAAAATCATGTATACCGATACGGATAGTCTCATATATAACATTGAGAGCGATGATATGTACATGGACATGAAACGCGACATTGTAAAATTCGATACGAGCGATTATCCGGTGGACAATAGGTATGGTATGCCGCTTGTCAACAAGAAGGTACCCGGTCTCATGAAAGACGAATGCAATGGTGCAATTATGACCGAGTTCATTGGACTTCGATCGAAAGTGTATGCGACACGTGTTGAGGGTAAGAAGGACACTAAAAAAGTCAAAGGTGTCAAGAGCAATGTTGTGGCTAGGACAATCACGTTTGACGATTATGCCCGATGCTTGAAGGAAGACATTGAAATGATGCGTAGTCAAACGTGTATTCGATCGAAGTTGCACAAGGTCTACACCATTCGTGAGACGAAAATCGCTCTAAGTCCTCACGATGATAAGCGGTATATCAGACCTGGGACTTCTGAGACCCTACCATGGGGGCATTACAGCATACCGTTGTAACAAACTATCATGCATATAAACTCGATGTAAAATTGTGTACATTTTTGTAAATACTTGATGTATAAAACTTGTGAAAATTGTGTATGTTTTTGTAATCATTAACTCGATGTAAAACTTGTTTGTTGTACATATTTGATTTTGTAACAATAGGCTTTGGTAAGTAAAGGAAAGGGCTTTAGTAATCCATGTGTACCCATTATTTCCCGCATACACTGTTCGAGAGTAGGGGGAAGAAGGGATGGGAGGGAGAGAAAACGCCTGCTGTGGCGCACCACGTTGACGGGTAGAAAGAGAGTCATAAAAGTCTAAATGTTTTTGGCCTTTTTCATTGACGACTACAAATCAGATTTACTTATCCAACTATTGTGGGCATCGTCGAAACCCAGCCATTTTACAAACATTCGATGACCGCGCTTCTTTAAAAAAATTTCTATGAGATAGATATCGGGGTACTTGACACGGAGAAGCTCTTGTTCGTAGAAACCGCCGGCGATGGGTTCATCTTTATGGTCCTTCAAACGATACGTCACTGGATGCGTTTTCTTCACGCGAGATACCGTAAATATTTCCGTTGTCCAATTTGGCGTGTAACCCTTTTCGAAAACACTCTTAAATTTGCTGATTCTCACTTTATCGCCAATGGTGAATTTCGGTGGTGTTTTTATTGGCGGCTGAGTCTTATTGAAAACTTGCCGCAATATTTCCTTCGCACTGGCTTTTTCACCGATACTAGCGTCTCGCGCACTAACGCGTTGCCAAGCCTGTGTAATTATCATGGTCTCAAGTGGGCCTATGGAAACGTTCCATATAGCATGACCGAAGATTTAATAACGGCCGCAGTTGAAGGTTCAACGGAAGACGATATGTGTTCTATCGTATATGGGTCATGAAAAACGAGAATGGCTAGCTGATATACTAAATATGAAAAATGAACTAGTTATTGAGTCGTTGAATATGGAGATGGACGATATGGATGCCTCAAGTAAATTAGATTGAAGTTCTACTCTACGATGTGAAAAGCATAAAAACAATTGTGCCTTACAAAATGTATTTAAAATCTACAATTGGTGGCTGAATCATAAAGATTCGTGCAAATAAATGAAAATGTAACATTATGTACTTTTTTATTCTCCTCACCCCGTACTTTATGATGTCAGAATCATCGGATATCGAATTCTGCAACCGAATAAAATATTTCTTTCGAATGTGAAACCCATTTTTTTGTATGGGATACACAAAAATCGAACACTTCGAGGTGTTTGAAGAGTTTCGAGAGTCCTTCGTGAGATGTTCAAGTCTTTCGACGACATTCATAAGAATTTAAAGACATTCCCGTGACGTTCGAAAACATTCATAATACGTTTTAAGCCATTCATGAGCGATACAAAGAGGTTCAAGGGACGTTCTAGGACGTTCATGAGACGTTTGAAGATGTTAGGGAGGCGTTCAAGAGCCTTTAGAAAACGTTTATTAGACGTTTGATGACATTCATGAGAGTTTCGAAGACGTTCAAGAGATTTTCGAAGACGTTCAAGAGATCTTCGACGGCATTCATAATACGTTTGTTTGGGTTTGTTTGGATCAGTTTTGTTTGGGTTAGTTCGAGTTTGTTTGGGATTTTCACCCGAACAAACTCGAACTAACCCAAACAAAACTTACCCAAACAAACCCAAACAAACGTATTATGAATGCCGTCGAAGATCTCTTGAACGTCTTCGAAAATCTCTTGAAAGTCTTCGAAACTCTCATGAATGTCTTCAAACGTCTAATAAACGTTTTCTAAAGGCTCTTGAACGCCTCCCGAACATCTTCAAACGTCTCATGAACGTCCTAGAACGTCCCTTGAACCTCTATGTATCCCTCATGAATGGCTTCAAACGTATTATGAATGTTTTCGAACGTCTCGGGAATGTCTTTAAATGTCTTATGAATGTCTTCGGAAGACTCTTGAACATCTCCCGAAGGACTCTCGAAAATCTTCAAACACCTCGAAGTGCTCGATTTTTGTGTATCCCATACAAAAAAATGGGTTTCACATTTGAAAGAAATATTTTATTCGGTTGGCGAATTCGATATCCGATGATTCTGACATCATAAAGTACGGGGTGAGGAGAATAAAATAGTACATAATGTTACATTTTCTTTTATTTGCACGAATCTTTATGATTCAGCCACCAATTGTAGACTTTAAATACATTTTGTAAGGCACAATTGTTTTTATGCTTTTCACATCGTAGAGTAGAACTTCCATCTAATTTACTTGAGGCATCCATATCGTCCATGTCCATATTCAACGACTCAATAACTAGTTCATTTTTCATATTTAGTATATCAGCTAGCCATTCTCGATTTTCACGACCCTTAACATATACGATAGAACACATATCGTCTTCCGTTGAACCTTCAACTGCGGCCGTTATTAAATCTTCGGCCATGCTATATGGAACGTTTCCATAGGCCCACTTGAGACCATGATAATTACACAGGCTTGGCAACGCATTAGTGCGCGAGACGCTAGTATCGGTGAAAAAGCCAGTGCGAAGGAAATATTGCGGCAAGTTTTCAATAAGACTCAGCCGCCCATAAAAACACCACCGAAATTCACCATTGGCGATAAAGTGAGACTCAGCAAATTTAAGAGTGTTTTCGAAAAGGGTTACACGCCAAATTGGACAACGGAAATATTGACGGTATCTCGTGTGAAAAAAACGCATCCAGTGACGTATCGTTTGAAGGACCATAAAGATGAACCCATCGCCGGCGGTTTCTACGAACAAGAGCTTCTCCGTGTCAAGTACCCCGATATCTATCTCATAGAAAATTTTTTAAAGAAGCGCGGTCATCGAATGTTTGTAAAATGGCTGGGTTTCGACAATGCCCACAATAGTTGGATAAGTAAATCTGATTTGTAGTCGTCAATAAAAAAGGCCAAAAGCATTTAGACTTTTATGACTCTCTTTCTACCCGTCAACGTGGTGCGCCACAGCAGGCGTTTTCTCTCCCTCCAATCCCTTCTTCCCCCTACTCTCGAACAGTGTATGCGGGAAATAATTGGTACACATGGATTACTAAAGCCCTTTCCTTTACTTACCAAAGCCCATTGTTACAAAATCAAATATGTACAACAAACAAGTTTTACATCGAGTTAATGTTTACAAAAACATACACAATTTTCACAAGTTTTATACATCAAGTATTTACAAAAATGTACACAATTTTACATCGAGTTTATATGCATGATAGTTTGTTACAACGGTATGCTGTAATGCCCCCATGGTAGGGTCTCAGAGGTCCCAGGTATGATTTACCGCTTATCATCATGAGGGCTTAGAGCGATTTTCGTCTCACGAATGGTGTAGACCTTGTGCAACTTCGATCGAATACACGTTTGACTACGCATCATTCCAATGTCTTCCTTCAAGCATCGGGCATAATCGTCAAACGTGATTGTCCTAGCCACAACATTGCTCTTGACACCTTTGACTTTTTTAGTGTCCTTCTTACCCTCAACACGTGTCGCATACATTTTCGATCGAAGTCCAATGAACTCGGTCATAATTGCACCATTGCATTCGTCTTTCATGAGACCGGGTACCTTCTTGTTGACAAGCGGCATACCATACCTATTGTCCACCGGATAATCGCTCGTATCGAATTTTACAATGTCGCGCTTCATGTCCATGTACATATCATCGCTCTCAATGTTATATATGAGACTATCCGTATCGGTATACATGATTTTACACTTATCTCGATACAGAGGTATCATATACTCGTGATGAAATCCATACAAGCACGTTTTGGATATGTCGAGGATGCACATACCCACATATATCGGCTCGTTGAATTTCACCTCGAGATTGCGCAATTCTACAGCAATAAGTTTTTCCGAAAAAACACTTCGGCTGTGGAAGTTTGGCTTCGCAATCATTGCCTCTGCACCATATCTGCCTTCCCATTTGGTCAAAAGCTTTACATCTACATGATTGCGCACATTCTCCATCGTTTTGCCAAACACCGCATTGTTCATCAATTTGAATAAATTCTTTTCAAAAGCATTTTTGTCTAGCGTTCGAAATTGTGTATTTAACTCGATATATGAACGTAGCCATGGGGATTGTGTGAATTGTAATACCCTATGGATTTTCGTAAGGCAAAGTCCATGGCGTAAGCACTGCTGTAAATTTCGATAGTGAATGATGTAGCGTTTTTTATCACAGACGGTTGCTAACAGCTTTTCCCCCTGCTTACCCAGCGGTTTTTCATGTATTGGACAAAACGGCAGGTCTTTGTGCGCATCATGTAGAGATTGTGGGTATTCCAAGTCGACTTCAAGGATGTAGCCTGTCGGTGAATCTAGCGCGATGGAATTTGGATCAAACTTGGACACGTCGTTGACCCATCGAAAATCTCCGTATGGCAAAGGTTGACACATTGCCCATCCATACAAATTGTTGACGTCAAAATACATCAAGTATGACGATGCTTTCGATGGATCAAACGACTCCATGTACTTATTATTAGCGTGTGCATATCGGTTTGAGTATTGACTGAGACCACCGCGTATACCCCGCTCAACGGATAAAACCATGTCGATGTCGGTTAGTAATTCAAACTTGACATTCGAGTGTTTTAGCATTGCATCCCAGGTATACCCCGGCAATGTGTAGTAATACGCGGGATCTCGGCCATAGTTCTCAATGCACGTATTTCGAAAGTTTTCGAAAATATCAGCTAATAACAAGACATCTGTCTTCAATTATAAATCGCTATAGTCACCCAGCGTTCGAATGGAGAACCGCTTCCAAACTTTCTCAGCATGTGCATACTCACTCGCGGATACTGTAGCATCTGTCAGGGAACTATAAAATGCGTCCCGTGATGGTAGGCAAGTGTCGTCTAGCTTGGACACGTCATCAATATACTCATAAGGGAAGACCCCTTTTCGCGTCAGCAAATTGAAATTGTCCGTCGATAGCGTTGGGAATTGCATGCGTAAAATTTTGAGTTTGTCCTCGGTCAAAAATGAGGCTAATTTGTCGAGACTGGTGTTGAGGAATTTGTATGAATCGATGAAGCGCAATTGGATCTTATGTTTTGAATCGTCTGTAATTTCAACATGCTTCGTGAAGGAGATGTATTTCTCCTTTGTGATTGGAAGTACATCGGTTTTTCCTTCGAACGCTGTGGCTACTTCCTTGATTATAAAATGTGCATCATAACCGGATAAATTGTGAAAAACGATGGGAATGAAGAATGACTGTTTGTAGTTTAAATTGCAATTAGAATGGGCAGGGCCTCTATAGCGTCCAGTCAGATGGCAATGATCTCGAACGCGTACATCTTCTTGCGCGAATGGTTTCCTGCATATATGACATTGGGTCGCTTTGCGAAAACTGGCCCACTCGCTCGGTGTCAGATAAATCATTGGGACATTGTCGCAGAAAATTTCTTTTATGCGCAATGCTAGATTTTTCAGTTCTTCGACTAACCACGAAACACAATCGGCACTGTGACGTGAGTGATATGAAGATAGTGTTTGATCATACGCACAAGACACG
This sequence comes from Ophion costatus, assembly GCA_951751655.1. Lineage (NCBI taxonomy): Eukaryota > Metazoa > Arthropoda > Insecta > Hymenoptera > Ichneumonidae > Ophion > Ophion costatus. The sequence goes on from OX632368.1 coordinate 5,811,832, forward strand.
TAGTATCCTATACTAAACACTTCATGATGTTGATACATATCTTTTGCTTGGTTCTTCTCATCAGTCTTTGCTAAAACACACTCCAAATCGGCATACACAATGAAGGGATGTCGCTCTTTCCGGCTAAAGTTGGTGAATTGGAGCCACTTGTTGATGTCATTCGGTAGTCGGATCGCGCAGTCGTTTATTGCTCCACAATCGACCTCGTGTGACTGCAATTTATCCTCGGATCCGAAGTAATGCAAACACCTGCAAAAAAAAAACATTGTTTCGTTCAATCGATCTAGTAGATGCCAACGGAATATAACTTATTCGAACTTTACATACCTATCACAGATATATTGTTTGTGCTCCTTTTTGCTCAGTTGTGCATTTACGAGTCTCGACAAGTTCTTAATCCATGTAAAATGCCCCACCTTGTTGTCCTCGGTATCTTGCATGTACACCAAATTGATGTGCTTCTCCTTCTTCTCTTGAGTCACGCGTATTGGAACAATGTCCTTTTTGGTGGTGGTGGTATACACGTTGATGGATAAATTGTTTTGCAGCTCAAATTTTTTTATTTGGTGTATGGTTACCGGGAATTGAATGCCCTGTAGATTC
>OX632368.1:5817434-5894934 GCA_951751655.1 Ophion costatus
CAAACAAACGGTGATTTTTTTTGGTTTATTTATTTTACATCTTTTTTGGTTTTTTATAGTTTCGTTTTTTTTAATTGATTTTTTTTCGAAACCCAATCAAATCCAAACGGAGATTCCCCATTTATTTATTGTTTTTTTTGGTTTTTTTATTTTATTTTTTTTGGTTTTTCATTATATTTCATTTTTTTGGTTTTTTTATTTCATTTAATTTTTTTGGTTCGTTATTGTATTTTATTTGTTTGGTTTTTCTTATAGTTTCGATTTTTTTGTTTTTGTAGTTTTTTTTATATTGTGCAATTTTTGTGGCTCTGTAAAATAGTTTTTTCGTAACCAAATATTTTTTTGCAGGTTCTCAGATAGATTTTATAAACTATCATCGCTTATCAGGATAAACTCGCTTAATGTCATGCAACAGTTGTATGAATGGATCTTTTTTCAATTTTTGTACTCGACCACGCCATGAGAAATCGCACATGTGATCGGAAATTGAGTTTGACAAAACTCCACCACGCGATAATTCGCGACGCATCCATCTCCAAGAAGACTCAATATTTTGTGTGTGGTCACCACTCGAAGAATTCACGAATTCGAGGGAATGATTAACGGTATCGTGATTGTACCCATGCAAATTAAGATTGAGGTACCCTTTCCAATAATCTGTATGAATAATTTTCGAAATGGCCGCGTTGAATCATTCCGAGGATCTAATGCCCGTCTACGCAACGCCCCCACTCGATTTCGACGATCTCCCCAATACCCCCTATTAAACCTTTCTCTTCGAATACTTCATCGAGGGCGAACAAACAAACTTTCCTGCAAAAAGAAAAACGGTCGTTGACGGTTTCCCGAGAAATTCGCTGGTTTTCGACTATAGAGCTTTCTCGAATTATTAACTCAAACGACATGTGCACGGCAAAACAATACGTGATGAAGATGCACGCTTTAGCAGAAATGTGACATCTTTCAAACCACGTATGTTCTCCTACCGTTACACCGTGATTATACAAGTTTTTTTTTTCCGCAGCGAAACTCCCCGACTACAGAGATGTCCTCACGCAATGTCATCTCTTTTTTATGCGTCGGGCAAAACCGCCGTGATGGAATAAGTTCTACGTCCCGAAGCCATTGAAGTGTGGTTGCGCGGTCGGTTAAAAATTCAGACAATTTGCATAAATTGTACGTTGCATCCATGGTGACGAATTGTGCCGAAGGACGATCCAAATCGAAGGGAGTAGAGATGAAAAGTGATCACTCTCTCGAACAGCGATCTTCTTTAAAAACATCCATAGCGATGGTGAGGGAGAGCATTCGCGTAGGCTGGACGGAGATCCGCACAAAACGAAGAGCGTGATAACGTATATATAGTATAGCCAGAACTGAGATCTTAAGGGGTAAGGCCACTGTAACGGCCCAAAAAAAAAGGTTTTTTCACTAATTTTTTGCTCCCGAAATTGAAGGTATTTGAAAAAAAACTTTTAATGGTGTTATCGGGCATACATTAAACTTTATTATAAAATTTTTTTACAGTAAAAAAAAAACAAAATGGCGGTTCCACAGCTATCTTCCCGGGACATGTTTTGCATCCAGAGCTCCGCGGCACGCAGCACCACTGGTGCACTTTTGAACCTGGAACGAAAAAAAAAAAAACATTAATCTAGAGGGCTATAGCTAGAGAATGTCGATCGGATTTTAAAAAGTATCAATTTTTGTGGATTTGGCGTGCGTTTGAAAAAAAAAATTGATTTTTGACGAAAAAAACGGCAAGTTTTTTGTTAATAAAAAATCAATAAATAAAGTTCTTGAAAATTCAGATCGACATTCTCAAGATGATGTAAATGTTCACATCTGGTTAAAATTTCAAGTAAAAAAAATGAAAATTGTTCGAGTTATGCTGCGTGCCATTTTGAAAAACCATGTTTCGAGAAAAACGCGTTTAAAGTTTTGCGAATAGTTTTTTATTGGAAAAAATTAAAAAAAGAAGTTAAAAAAATTTTTTACCGTTAGTCTGCAATCCCAGCACCATACATTTGTCCTTCGATAGCCAAATTTTCGTCTTCTTCGTCTTTCCTGGTTGATTTTTGGAGCGCGCGCGCACTTTTGGCCGCGTCGCTCAGAGATGTCTCCGCGTGCGTGATGCGTTTGGCGTCGGCTTCAATGCAGAAATTATATAACTGTACACCAATTTCCACCTCCAACATCTTGAATATTTGCAAGACGTTGGTAAGGCCGCCATTGAATATGCAAACAGCGATGTCCGTCGCAATATCTAGTACAGTTTTTCCGCTTGAGGATGATTTGGGGGCCAAACTCCAAACGGTAGCGTTGAAACTTTCGTTATTGTTTTGAGTATAGGCCCCCAAGCAACGCTCCAGCAACTCGTCCCGCCTCAATTCCATGTAGATGGGTTTGATGGCTTGATAAACCTCCTCACTCATTCGCTGATTGTGATGATACGCATCCAAGGCATTTTCTGCTTTCGCTTTCTTCCAACTACACCAATTCTCCGAACATTTTTCGTGCTGAGGCTTTTCATCCGTTGACATTTTGTGAAAAAGGGTTGCCCAGATCTCATTTTTCATATTTTTGATGGAATCGGAATTTCGACGGATTGCTAAGCCGTAATAAATGCTTAGTTCGTCAATCAATTTGGCAGTGAGTTTTCCTCTTCCCCCGAGACCTTTTGTTCCTTTTTTTAAGTTTCTCAATCGAGTGCCCATTCTTTTTTGCACGTGATCTATGCACTCTTTTTTTTTAACATCAACATTTTCATAAGGCTTCGAATCCACGATGCCTTTGAAAGTTTTGGAATCGCCATCTCCGATATAATTGCAGTATTTTATTCCGTATAAATCTTCTGAGCGTTGGAACATTTCGACGACAGCATCGACTTCCATTTTTCCCGATGATCCTTCGTGATTGGCTTGGCATTCATCGGCGTGACTTATTTGCCATTCCTCGAATTCCGTTGTTCCGTTTTTGGACTTCCAGTGCTCGCATGATTTGCAATACTTTGATTTCACTTCGACGTCGATTATTTTTCCAGACGACCAGCCGATCAATGACGTGACTCCAAAAAGCGATGAAAATCCGCGTTTTCGCCATGAGCCATCGCCGGAAACCGTTACTCCGTCAGTTTGTCCATTTTTCTGGCTTTCCTCCTTCTCTTCTTGCGCTGCTTTCTTCATGCTTGCATCTCTCACTGCTTTCGTTGCGATTGCTATCGTTTTGACCAATTTATCATAAAATGAATGAAAAATTGGGCGTGGCAAATCCATGAACGCGCAAAATTTTTTGATTCCATGTAATCCTATTCCAATCAGTCGCATTGCAAGCACGATTCTACGATTTATTTCATATGCATTGCGAATGAATTTGGAACTCGGAATATCCACATCGGGACATTTTGAGCAAACGATTACAATTTTGAATCCTAAACCACGAGGACTTCTTTCTCGAAACGCAATGTCAGATCCGCACGTTTTGCACTTCACGTGCTGGGCAATAACGGCAAAAACGGCGCAGAAATTGATGATTCTATAGCCGAATTGACTATTAACATCGAATTCCTCGTTGCAGTCCTTCAGTTTTTTCGCCGAAGCACTGACGCCCGGCTCATCACTCTCACGTTCGTATTGATTCAAGGGTCGTTTCTTCCCGCCTGACCGACGCCGCGTTGGATACGAGGTTTTCGTACCTTTTTTGCCAAGATACACTCGAGCACTCATTTCAACTACACGTTCGTAAATTTTACAGTGAAATTGTAAAGAAACCACGAAAAACACGCAAAAATCGTCGCTTATGAAGAATCAATCGCTCTTTACTGTGCGCTTGCTGTCTCTAAACTAATGGAATTTTTCTTGATAATGCTCAAAAGGATCGAAAGGACACGTGGAACGTTAATACCGGCGGTTAGGAGCAATGGTGGGGGACCTATTGTGTCGTCCCTTTTCGTCATTATGTTTGCCGCAGGTAGTCGTTTCGGAGCAAGTTTTGACACGCTTGGCGGCGACCTTCATTTCCTAAGGACAACAAATTTTTTTTCGCACAGGACCTTTTTTTTCTTATTCTAGAGGGTTTAAACTATTTTTTAAGCCAATAAAAAAAAATCAATTTTTCAAAAAATTTACAGTGGCCTTACCCCTTAAAAAACATCCATAGCGCTGGTGAGGGAGAGCATTCGCGTAAGCTGGACGGACATCCGCACCAAACGGAAGGCGCGATAACGTATATATAGATATAGCCAGAACTGAAACCTACCAGATATAGATATAGTCGGCCTGCGGTAAAATAAATAACTCGAAAAATTCAACATCTCGAAATCTATTGCGAGTCGGGAAAAATCCTTTTCGGGGTCGTCTTAGAATAATAAAAAGATGGTCTGTGTAAAATTTCAGTTCGATCGGAGGGGGTTGATTTTCGGAACTTCACCCAAACTCTCGGCATCGTCTTTGCCTTCTGCTTCGTTATCAAGCTCCCCGCTGTTGTTTTCAACCTCTTGTCCATTCTAGGTACGCAACTAAAGCCCGCTGCACACGACGCTTGTTTTGCTGCTGGATTGCTTGCGGGGTACGAAGATGGCTGCTCTGTTGGGAGCGCTGCGAGAAAGTTATGTCACTGCTGGCTCTGAAGCGTCGTTGCGTGCTGGATGTTGGTGATAGAGCGTGTGCTATTTTTCGTGACGGCTTGCTTGCGTGGTTGCATTTTTTTTCGTGCTACCCCGTGTAGAAATGAGTCCCGCACAGAGTCGGTCTATTTTTTTCCATTACTTGCTAGCGGCTAGCAGTGAAACTAGCCCGCCGCTAGCTTTGTATGTAACACTTGGAAATCTAGCGCCTAGCCAGATGTTCTAGCTCGGTGCTAGATAACTCTTAGATAGACACTAGCTGGAAAGAAAGCTATTTTATAATTCGACGCTGGATAGGGTACGCTGGTTAGGGTTGAATAGAAAATTAAAAGAAATCTGATCACTTTGGAAAAATAACAAATTTTATTAAATATTATAAATATCGAGTATTAATACACGTAAGAAGTTAGATAAGTAGGTTAGAAATTATTATAATCAATAATATCACATTTGAAGTAATTTTTTTTTGTTAAATATTTATCGCTCTTTTAATGGTGCGCGATCGCGTTTGTATTTTTTTTATTATTGTTGTACTGATTATTACTTCATTGTTTATTGTATTGTTAATTCCTTTTTTTATGGATTATACCTGTTTAATCGTTGAGCGCTTTTTTTACGGTGTGTGATCGCGGCATATTCTATCTCGAAGGCTTTCGCTTAATTTTTTTTTCGATGAAAAGTTTTTTTAGGTTTCGAAAATGAAAAATTAATTTCAGTCAATAATTATTGACTAAATATAATTATAATTTATGATATTATTCAAGTTAAATTACTCGGCACATCGAGAAAAAGTAACGCATAAAAAAAAATCATCTTAATTTTGGTCAGCAAATTTTTTTAAACCAAGATATGCATAATATGTCGATATAATTTTATCATTGCATATCAATGTTTGTATCTTTCTAAAACTAGTTGGATTATTCATTTTTTTTTGCAAATGAATGTTAATTTTTATCAAAAATTGCACTTACCCTTGCGTTCTTGATTTTGCAAACGTTTTGCGATCGCATCGTTTATATCGGCTTTTATAGCTCGGTATTTACGGACTCTATCTCGACTGGATTTTTTCTCCCGCTGTCCGTCCATAATTTTTAATAATTATTACTTGAGGAATAATTTTTCTCCGTCTGATAAAACACGAAGAAAAAAGGTTATAATCCACCGTGCCATACACTCAGACCGGCGACTCGATGTATCGAGAGAAAATCTGTTTTCTCCATCTAGCGGCTAAGTAAGTATCACTGCGAGAAAACATACGAGGAAAACTACTTTACCGTCATCTAGCGGCGAGGTACCCAAAACTAGCTAGCAAAAACTTGCCAGCCACAACCTAGCGCCTTTCGAGTTATGCTATGTAGGTCAATCTAGACAGCGGCTAGGATCAGAGTACTTAATTTATGCCGAGTGAATTTCTACACGGGACATTGAATTTAAAAAATGACTGAAAAGTGGTCTTCGGTGCTAATAAATATTTTAATTGACGCATACAAAGAAGAATCGTGTTTATATGCATCAAATACTCCCAATTACCATAATAAGCATCTTCGAACTGCGGTTCTTAGTAGAGTGAGCAACGCAGTTTTGAGGTTAAGGCCAACGGTGACGGCAAAAGAGTGCGCAAACAAATTTCACAATTTGAGAAATCAATTCAATATCGAGCATTCCAAAGTGAAATCCTCTTTAAAAAGCGGGACTGGCACCGATGACGTGAGTATTCTTTACTATAACTAAAAAATCTAAGCTAACCTACATTTAAAAATATAATCAATATAATAAACATTTATGTAAACATTTTCAGGTATATACACCGAGCCTGTGATATGATAAGCTCTTGTTCCTCGAATCCTACGTGATCCCGCGTAGGAACAGGACTTCCTTCGATAGAGAGGTTTCGCTGTCCGATGTGCCGCTGAGTCAGGTAATGCTAAAAATGATAAAACTTAAAAAAAAACACTTTGCGAATGCTAAACTCATACGTTTTTGTTTACAGGGTACAGCGACACACAATTGAAGAGAACTCCGAAGACGCAAATTGTTACCAGATCATTGAGTACGCGGAGGATGTTTTTAACCCAGAGCTTGACGAGATGATTCAAGCGCAGGAACATCTTTGTGGGTCTTGTCCGGCAAAACAAGGGTTGGACACAACTAGCACTTCACTACACAGACCTAGACGTTTATCACCATCACCATCTCCACAAAGGAGTCGCTCATCATCCTTGTCATCAAACGCAATCCGGCTCTTCAACGTGTGGAGTATGCACATCAGTAAGGCGTAAAAAAAAGAATCCTCGATTGGACGACAGCGACGAATTTTCTACCCTCATAAGGAATTTAACAAATTCAATAAATGCACCTATCGCCGTAAATACGCCTCTGACAAACTCAACTCCGGACTCAGTAGACGGATTTTTAACGTTCATGGAAAGCTTACTGCTATACTTTCAAGATGAAGAATTAAAGCTAGAAGTAATGAATCAAGTAACCTAGAAGTAATTAGTCATAATTAATTATTAATGCCAAAACTACCGACTACCAACGATCAAAAAAGTAACAAGTGGATTGAAAGTATGCATAACACGGAAGAAAAGAAATCTACATACAAATTTTGTATTTAGATATTTATTACAAATAAAATAATATTCATAACATACTGTTTATTTTATTTTTCTCGTGTAACAATAATGATGGTGGCTTGTATTTTTCTGCTGATTTACGATGGATTTTTCTTTGTGACGGTGAAAAAAAATGTTTGTCCAGTTTTTAATAACAATGTACTCAAAATGTTCCAAAACATCGACAAATCATATCCAGAAAAAATGTCTGTGTGTGTATATGTGTGTGTGCGTGCGAGCGTGTGAGTTTTCTGGCACTGTAAAATTTAAACGTTTATATCTCGAGAACGGTTTGAGCTACAGCGCTCCCGTTTTGCACAGATGTTCACCTGTACAAGCTCTTCATTTTCTGAGAATTTTGTCGAATTCACTAGAAAAATGGACGAATTTTACGGCATTTTGAAATTAAAAAAAGCTCTTCGTGTGCTCTAACTTCCGCAAATTTTAAAATTTATGCCTATTTTTCTTATAAATAGAGTATCATAATAGGAAGTTTGGCATTGAATTTAGAGAACATCAGTCGAACGGTTAAGGGGGGATCCTGCTTTAGTAGGCCTAAAAAAAGGGTTTTATGGGGGATGTTTTCAGGACAGAAAAAAATAAGCAAGTCTACCGAACTTTTCAGATTTCTTTATTGCATATTTGACCATTACAAAACAATTTATTTGAGAGAAAAATATTCAAACGCAGCCGATTTTTATGCACATTTGTGCAACTGCAGGTTCCAATCGGCGGGAAAGATGAAGCTCGTAATTTTCGTCGAAAAAAAAACAATGAAAATTTTAATTATCATATATTTTCCTTCTATGTGAACTAATAATAAGCAGAAAAAATCATGAAACTATAACTTTTTTTCGGTTGGAAAGAAAAAAAGTTTTTTTTTAAACTTCGACGTGCTATAAAAATGATTTAAAAGGACTTTTTCAACAACTTTGTTAGTTCACATAGAAGGAAAATATATGACAATTAAAATTTGGTTTGGTTTTTATGTTTCAGACGAAAATTACGAGCTTCATCTTTTCCGCCGATTGGAAACTGTAATTGCACAAATGTGCATAAAAATCGGCTGCGTTTGAATATTTTCCTCTCAACAAATTTGTTTTCTAATGTTCAAATATGCAATAAAATAATCTGAAAGGTTCGCTAGACTTGCTTTTTTTTTCTGTCCTAAAAAAATTCCCCAAAAAACGCTTTCTTTAGACCTCCTAAAGCAGGATCCCTCTTTAAAGTAAAAAATCGGTCGATGAGTTCAAAATGGTATGAAAAATAAAAAAAATTAATTCGGATGAAATTGCTCAAAAAAACGTTGCAAATGGAAATTTGCATATTGCTGCCTCAAGTTTAGCACGATCAAAGGTTTCTCTATGAGGAAGCCGAAATTAAAACATAGTGCCTCATAGAGGAAAATTTGAGCTTCATGTTAAATCTCGAAGAAGCAGTTTGCAAATTACCATATTTAGCGTTTTTTGAGTGCTGTTGCATATATCTATGGGTATAATACAAAAGGTGTTCAAAGAGTATTGTCGGGTGATCCAAATCGTCAAAATCTCGAGTCTGCATTGAAATTATTTTTCATTTAAAATCTGTGTAATTTGGAAGGGTGGATTTCTTTGAAAATTGTCGATGCTGTTATATTCAAAAAGATATTTTCAAAACTCTTTTGTGCACAAACAAAATTCGAATAATATAAAACCAGTAATGACATTCATTTATTTTTGTAGCATGATACAAATACAGTGAAATTTAAATACAAGCCGCGGGCGGAATGCTAGTAAATAAATGAATAAATAAATAAATAATATGAACTTGCTCGTAGAACTACTAACAATTGATAATTACCTCGTTCAATAGCGGTACTGTAGAGGTTAGAAATAGTATATCGGGCCATAAAGGACCATATTTTAACGCGTGATCGAAGATGAGTAAATTAATAACGAATTAAAATTGCGGAACTGAGCGGGTTTACACAATACTGGAAAATTTCAGTGTTAGTACTATTATTTGCTTTAGGAGTAAGTCACTCTTTAATGGCAGCGTCACTTCGCATGCACGCCTAGCGACAAATACCTTGTGAAGCTAACCTAACAAGGGAGCCATCATTGCACCCAGCGCCACAGACAACGTTGAACCCAGCGGCAAATTGTAGCAAGCAATCCAGCAGCAAAACAAGCGTCGTGTGCGTTGGGCTTAAGTTCCCGGGTTTCATACATGGATGGCGCTAGCAACACATGTAGTCGGCATACGGGTCTGAAATTGGGTGTCTTTATAGCTTGGACAACTGTTAGGAATACCAAGTCGTAATATAAACAAATATCGCAACACAACGACCTTTTTTCTAGCCTCGAAAATGTCAAGGTTTGTGCCACATAAGCAGCATTTGCGGGAAGCGAGAAACCACTTCCGAAATTTTGCTTCTGCGACAGAATAGAAAGAGGTTCCTGCATCGAATTGTTACTGGCGATAAAACATGGATATATTTCGAAGTGGTGTAACAGGATTGATTCTAACCCAGGAATCACAGGGGGAGCGAGGTGGGGGTTGCAGTGCGGGGGACCGAGGGCAGGCGTCACACGACGGCGAGGGTGAAGGCGCTGCAGAGGGGAAGGCAGTACAGGGGGGTCTAGCACGAGGTAGCCGGGAGTGGGGATGGCACGTCACACGTTGAGGGGGAGGACGCCGATGCCAAGTGTGCGGCGGGGGGGGGGGGGAGGTTGAATAGATCGAGACAACAATCATAATTAATAAGGACTTGTCCTTTTTTTTTCTGCTATATGGCATACAGAATGGTTACAATAGAACATTTTCATCAGAGTGTGTTACACATAATACCGTGTGTGTGTGTGTGTGTGTGTGTGTGTGCACGTGTGCGGGCGCGCGCGGGTGTTGTGTGTATGTGTCTGTGTGAGCGAATCAGTGTGCGTGTGTGTGTGTGCGCGCGCGCGCGCGTGTGTTCGTATGTGTGTGTGCGCCTGTGTGTGTACATGTGGTTGGGCCTATCGGTTTGCATGTATATATAGTATATTTCTCTCACTCACGCCTCTGACACCATGTTAAATATTTGGTCTAGATATCGAATAGCGTTTAATAACAGTCAGCAGCACGGCACATCCTTAAACACTCGTAAAATCCCTCACAAACCCTACATTGATCGCTCTATTTTTTTGCGCTCTATCCCCGACTCTATACGAATGGTGGTATACAAAAGCCTGAGAAGGGAGGATGTTAGACTTCTAATATAATGATAAAGAGGGAAATTAATTTTTTCTTTAAATTGTGGAACGTTGTGATTGCTGCTGCGCGGAAGTTTTTACTCTTTGAATGGAGCAGTCAACAAACCAACATCGTTTCTTACTTCAACAATTTTTTCGAACTTATAAATATGTGTAGCATCGTGTTAGAATAAAGACTACGAGAACAAGCTATACTCATAAATTCGGCGGAAGAGTTCTCAGAGTCGAAACTGTGAAAAATGTCATGAGGTGGGAAACTTTCAACGTGGGAGGAGGCCCGGGTTCCAACGAACGTGTTTGAACCCGTTTTTCATTATTGGATAAGTGCGGAGAAGTTTGAAAATTTGAGTGGTGGGGTTACAAAATGAGGGAGCTTATAATATTATGGACCAAGCTCAGACTGCTCTATTCCACCGCCACATTAACATCTCCAAAAATAAATTTAAAATTTTTTTGAAAAGAGAAAAGTGTGGAAAATGGATTTTACGAGTATCAACAAAGTCAGGCTAATGGTGGAATTCCTTCCAACGAAGAAGCTGTCAGAACACCGGGTTCACTCGGATCATCGAATCTCTAACATGGGCCGTGCAAACCAAGTTTGGGAAACGCTACATCGCGGACATCGTGGATGAGTTCACCGTCTTCTTACCAGCGCGACTTGTGAAGGTCTTCGACGAAGATTTGGAAACATTCGAGCGTATGCGGCAACCGGCACGTGATCTTCATCCCTGGATGACATACAAAGGTGGAATATACAACAGCGTGGACTTTTTCCAAGTCTGAGCACCCATGGTGGAAAAGACGAAATTCTTTGAAACACCATCGTCGACCGGGTGTCCGCACCATCGAGGCTCTGTTTTTTACGATATCGTTACGATTACGATATCGATATCAAACATATCCCCACTTTTCATTGGGGATATGTTTGAAAATTTGAGTGAGAGGGTTACGAGGGAGTTTTTAATTTCGTGGACCAAGCTCTGACTGCACTATTCCACCGCAACATCAACGTCTCTCCAAAAGGAACTTTGAAAAGTGTGGAAAATGGATTTCTCGAGTATCAACAAAGTCGGCCCCATAGCCGAATTCCTTCCAACGAAGAAACTGTCAAAACTCCCAGTTCACGCAGATCATCGAATCACCAACTTAAGGGCCGTATACACCAAATTTGGGAAACGCTACATCGCGTACATCGAGGATGAGTTCAGTCTTCTTACCAGCGCGACTTGTAAAGGCCTTTGACGAAGATTTGGAAACGTTCAAGCGTATGCGGCAAGCGGCAAACGAGAATCATCTCTTAATGGCGTACATCGGCGGAAAATACAATAGCGTCGACTTCTTTCGACTCTGATCATACCATGGTGGAGAAGACAAAATTTGATGGGACACCATCGTCGAATAGCCGTCCACGTCACAGTCGTCTCGTCTTCGTTTTCGATATGTTGACTATGTAAAAATGTATAAAAAGTTGTCATCGAATTCTAAATGAGGGAGAAACGGTTTTCGCCATAGAATAAATGAAGAATACAAATGATATGTAGTTTCATCGAAATGTTTTTTATTCATTAAAAAAAATCCCTCTCATACGCACCACCTTTCGAATGCACACAACCAGGGAATTGGAGAATGAAAGAAACTGAAAGGCAATGCTATCAGCCGTCTGAAATAATCAATCGAAGATGAAGACGGCAAAATACTTCTCTTTAAGTTGTGAAACTGTTTTTTCGTAGTGCAAGCGCTCGCGCCCTATACCTTCACGACCTACCGCTTCACATATGCAATATAAGCGCGATCGTGATGTACGCTCACACTTAAAAGCCATAAAAAAAATCACAGAACCATAGTATGAAGACAATGATCCGAAAAAAATATGAATTTTTTTTTAATTCGATCGAGATCTGGCTTGCATCCCGCAACGATAACATAAATATATATATATATATATATATATATATATATTGTAATATAGGCTGAGAATTTTTCCTTTTTTCCTTTCCCACGGTCGAACTCCGTCTTCTAATTTTATCACCTCCGCCTCCATTCCGACGAAAACTCCCACACAAATATTAAAAGAGTCCTGACATTCCTCCCGCGTACCTTTTTGATTACCACCGCCCGAATGCAGCTGCATTCGTAGTATCGTCGGCCCCTTACCAAATCCGTAACTCCCACCCAACCGCGGTCCCGAATTCAATAGTCACACACTGGTTTTCTGAATTCTCAGAAAACCATCTTCTAGCCCTATCGCTTGGGAAAAACGCCGAAGAACGCCTCAAGCGTCACGTAGGCCCTTCCTCCCACTATTTTCAATTTTCCACGCTCCAGCCCTATAAGTTGCCTCCGTTCTAGGCTAAGTAGTCAGTAAGTCTCCAAATTCTGTACGACACCGAATCTCTGTCCGTCAGTCATTTGAATAAACGTGTCTCGAGTAGCTCAAATCTGTGTTTACCGAGTTGTTCCGTCCTACGACCGAGTTCTGGAGCGAGTCAGTCACTCCTTTCCTCATAAAAATCACAAAATTGTCCATCCGCGACATCACAATTGGTGCTAAGTGTGGGGTTGTGCTGACTATCAACGCTGGGAACATAGGACCGATCGACGACACTCCGAGTCTACGAAGGACACACGTTTGGAACTGGATCCACAAAAGGAATCGGTGAGTAAAGACTCATTTACTCGTTACCGCGAGCCACAAATTATAAGCACCGATTCCGAAACTGACTCAGTGGATCAGGCCGAAATGTCACTATCTAACGTGAACGCGGCTATCAAAACAGCGTTCGCTCGAATAAAAGACTCGGACTCACAAAGCGAAATAGAAGATAACGCTTCGCATATGACGCACGCATTACCGGAAGACTCTGTTCAAGAGCTAACACCAAAAGAAGCTCTAGAACTAATCCGTGAATTCGATGGCAAATCCTTGGGCGTTGAAACCTTTATTACGTCAATTGAAGATGTTAGACCACAAGTGAGTCGGTCAGATTATCTCCGCCGATTAATAATCACGAAAAAAATAATCGGAGACGCGGCAAGAGAAATTCAAGAATATGAAACAAATACGTACGAACAACTTTACGAGTGTTTACGGATCCTTTTTGGAAATTTGCAACCAGTTAGCGTTTGGAGAGACAAAAGATCACGAATGTTCAAACAGAAAAGTGAAAGTGTTTCAAAATTTACAAATAGATTTCTAGAAGTACAGAATCAACTTCTCTCCGTGTTAGCCAATTCAACCCCAGGTGAAACACAAAGACGATTCATTGTGGAGTACGAACGCCAACAAGGGCTTGACCAATACCTGTTGGGATTGAAAAAGGAAATATCGACTGAAGTACGCGCTCAAAAACCGGAGAATATTCGAATGGCAATAGCTCGAGCGCAAGCCGCAGAGGCATACGATTATACTAGGGAAATGATGACACGCAACCTAAACATTAGCGAAAAAAATACAGGTAGCTCAGAAGCCCGAAAACCATCCTATCATAAATCTTTCGGAACTCCCGCGCCGGCACCGTTCTCTACGTTAGCATGCCGATATTGCAACCGCATGGGTCACTCTGAGCGTGATTGTCGTAAAAAAGCCTACGACCTACCAAACCCCAACAGAAACGGACCGCAACAACAGTTTTTTTCAAAACGGACAGTCGCGCAATCATCGACCAATGCAAACAACAGTCAATCACATACCAGAGGAGAGAGAAATTATCACGACACAAGAAATATCCCCCGAGTCAACGCCATCAGATCCGCTAAACGAGTGGTCAAACTTCACACACGAACAGCCAGCAGAATAGGCAGTTTTCTTCTCGATACCGGTTCGGCAATCAATTTAATTAAAATCAGCATGTTGAAAAAAGGGTCGCAGATCAATCGAAACATTAAGACCCCGTTTTCCATGGGAAATGAACAACACGAGTCGTTATTTGCTGCTAGACAAGAATTTCAAGGAAAGACTCACATTTTTCACGTTATTCCCAATGATTTCCCCTTAGACGAGGACGGGTTAATTGGCATTCCATTCATGGAAAAGTATCAAACGAACATCGGTATCGGTAGAGAAAATTATTTAATGTTCGACGATCAACGATTTGAATTTGAGAAAGTTTCTGTCACCATCCCACCACGAACCATCTATTTTATTACGGTTCGTACGAATATTGAAAATGGAACAGCCGTTACGGACGAGAACAATCCTGGAGCAGTAGTGCCTTGCATCTTCGAAGCCAAGGATTACGAGGCCCGAGTACCATTTTTGAATGACTCGGAAGAACCGATCACGGTTACGATTGACCAGTTACAGGGCATTCCTTTTAAGGAAACGGCCTGTTCGCCTAATGAGGAGCGCCAAGACGCACCAAAGGATGTAGCCCGTGTCAACGCTATAGAAATTACTAATTCCGCCGAACGTATTCACACATTGAAAGAAAACGTTCGACTCGAGCATGTTCCACCAGATCAAGCAGAAAAGGTTTGGGACATTATTTCCGATTTTCCGGACGTTTTTGCCCTGCCTGGAGACCCACTGCCAGGTACAAAGACAGTAAAGCATCGAATCATTACGTGCGACGACACACCTGTGAACACGAAGCAGTACAGGTATCCACCGGTTCACAAGGAAGAGATCGACCGGCAGGTAAACGAGATGCTAGAAAAGCAGTTAATCGAGCCGAGTGACTCGCCGTACAATTCACCAATTTGGGTTGTACCAAAGAAATCGGATGCATCGGGAAAACAAAAATGGAGGATCGTGATCGATTTTCGCAAATTGAACGAAAAAACTACTCACGATGCCTATCCTCTCCCCTGTATCGACGAAATATTAGATCAATTAGGCCGAGCAAAATATTTCTCCGCTTTTGATCTAGCCTCGGGATTCCACCAAATCCCAATGGACGAGCGTGATAAACGAAAAACAGCGTTTTCTACGCCATCAGGTCACTACCATTATAACAGGATGCCGTTGGGACTTAAGAACGCACCTGCAACGTTTCAACGCATGATGAACAACGCGCTGAGAGGATTAATTGGAAATAGCTGCTTCGTCTATCTCGATGACATAATAATTTATGGACAAACGCTTGAAGAGCATAACAAGAAACTGATTGAGGTGTTAACCCGCCTTCGCGAATCAGACTTAAAATTACAGCCGGACAAATGTGAATTTCTACGGCCAGAATTGGAATTTCTAGGACACGTAATTTCAGAAGAAGGAGTGAAACCAAACCCGAAGAAAACTGAAGCGGTACAGAATTTTCCCAAGCCAAAGGATCAAAAACAAATTAAACAATTTTTGGGACTCGCTGGATATTACCGAAAATTTATAAAGGATTTCAGCAAAATAGCGAAACCACTTACAGAACTCTTGAAGAAGGATACAACATGGTCTTGGACCGACAAACAAGAACAATCATTCAACTTATTACGAACAGCGCTGACAACATCTCCCGTCCTTCAGTATCCGGACTTCAAGGAATCTTTCGTGCTCACTACCGACGCGAGTAACCACGCCATAGGTGCAGTGTTATCGCAGGGACCCATCGGCAAGGATCGTCCCATCGCCTACGCATCACGCACCCTTAATAAAGCCGAACAACGATATTCGACGACGGAAAAAGAGATGCTGGCAATAGTCTGGGCTGTGAAACACTTCCGACAATATTTGTTCGGAAAGAAATTCCAAATCGTTACGGATCACAAGCCGCTGATCTGGATTCTTAAAACTTCGAACCCTCCAACGAATAGTCGCCTAATGAGACTCCGTTTAAAACTCGAGGAATATGAGTATGAGGCCGTTTATAAAAAAGGAACGTTGAATACAAACGCTGACGCCCTATCACGAATATATCCTGTAACTACTCGACAAGGAGAACGCAACGGTACCTTAAATGAGGAGACCGAACATCAAGAAGCGTCAGATATCATCGAAGAAGAAAGCGACAACGCAGCGGATACTGAGAACGCAGCGGAAAGGAATAATTATCAAGAAGAGACGGAAAATGAAAAATTTCCCTTTTACATCGAATTCGAACTATCGAAGGAAATACCAGTGGTTCCTGAAATTGTTGAGGAGACACCACCCAGAAACACACCGAGGATCAAGATTACAGATCAACCTGAAAACAGTGAAGATGAACTGCATCTTGATTTCTCAGCTGATGAAATCGAATGGTATAACGTATTAGCTGAGAAACTGTCAGTGACCAAAGAACCTACCAAAATTTATTTAGGTTGCAAACACCTGCGCGAAAACCCACTTACAAAAATGAAAATTAAGCAGATGATCTCATTTATTTGGTCAAAGAAATCAGAACGACCGTTTCTCTATCTCTACGACACGGAACTCTACGAGCCAGGCACAGAAGAAGAACGGATAGACATCATAAAACAACACCACGGGACAAGCGCCACAGGTCATTTCGGAGTAGCGAAGACCCTCGATCGGGTGACGGCCGTTGCTACCTGGCCCAACCTGCAAAGAGACATCGAAGATTATATCCGTAGATGCGACACGTGCCAGCGGGTCAAGCTCGTGCGAACACAACCGCGAGCAGAAGCAATAATTACAGACACACCGGAGAAACCCAATGAAAAAATTGCATTGGACCTTGTGGGTCCACTACCTGAAACGTACGAGGGTCACAAGTACATCCTCTCTGTACAAGACCAACTCACAAAGTACATTACATTGATTCCATTAAAATCACAGGATGCTCAATCAACAGTAACGGCACTGGTTGAAAACTTTATCTACATTCACGGAGCTCCAAAAATCATCTTAACTGACGGTGGACGAAATTTTATTAGCCAGACATTTAAACATCTGGAGAAACTTCAAGATCTCACATATGACAACGACAACGTTTCATCCTCAAAGCAACGGAAGCCTGGAACGAGCGCACGGACCTATTAAAGAACAAATCAAGGCACTGATATATGATAACCAGGAAGATTGGGATAAAAAACTAAAGTTTGTTTCGATGGCTTATAATACAGCGAAACATGAAGGAACAGGACTAACTCCATTCGAAATGCAATTCGGAAGGAAACCCAATATCCCGAATAATCTGCCAGTTCAAAAGACCAATGTGACAATTGATCAGTACTTTGAGGGACTACGCGCTGATCACGAACGCATCGTGAAAAGAGGACGCGATAATCTAATTGCCGCTAAAGAACGTTATAAGGCCGTCCAGGACGCTCACATTCATCGTTCTGTACCCATCTTTGCAAAAGGCGACGAAGTCCTCGTCGCTCAGGAGAGAGATAAGACACCCCTTGCCTCGAAGTGGGAAGGGCCAGCAGTCATCTTAGAACAAACGTCGGACGTGAACTACGAGATATTGCTGAACAACAGAAGAAAACTAATACATGTTAATAAATTAAAACCTTACTATAGAAACTAATCAAAAATTCTGTGCAGGCATGATGTGGCTGTTACTTCTCCTCCTTCCCGTAACGTGCGTTACAACCAATGAACTAAGGGTGGAACCACTCGAAGGCGCAATTTACATGGAAAACCTAGGAAACGCCGTGATCTACCACCAAACCTGGACAGTAGTCAACTACGTCGACCTCACCGAAATAAATCTACACCGGGACGAGCTGGTGCAAGCTACGCTGGGCTTGGCAACGGTTTGCAGTGGAGCCAACGAAAAGAAGAATTGCTCGGAATTTGCATCAATCGAAATCCTTCAGCAGAGGTTAAATAGAATAGATGCTAGGAGATCTAGATTAATGAACATAATTGATAATAAACCCCGGTTTAAACGAGGCGTATTTAACTTTATTGGCGACATAAGTAAAATCTTATTTGGGACTTTAGGAAATTCCGATGCCGAATATTATAATGATGAGATCGATAAACTTCACGCTGATAATAAGAAAATGAGTACCCTAATTCGAAATCAAACAGCAATAGTTAAGGGCATGGCATCTACACTTTTCAAAGCCATCGAAGAATTGCGCACTGAAAATCAACGACTGTTTAAGTCCTATGCAAAAGTCAATTTTGCAGTAGCTGATAATGCTAGAGATATCAAGATTAACGCACAAGCGACCCTTCTAGAGACTCTTATAGACGAATACAGTGAATGCATTAATAATGTCTTAAATGCAGTAAACGATGGAAACTACTTACGAAGGTATCAGGTATCTCGGGTACAGTTGTACCGCCGTTGTCTTCTTATATGTTATGTTTAGATGCGGATTATGTGGTTGTTTATCCAGTATATTCACCAAACTATTTAAAGCAACCTTTACCCCTTGTATCAATGTGTACAATAATTGTTTTCATCAAAACAACGAACATGTAGATTACCGTGTAAACTACGACGGAGAAGAATGTTCCATGCTAGAAATCGCCAGACATCGTAATGTACAAAATACTGCGAAACAAGTGGGTCGCCGTCGGTCCACTAGCCTTAAAGCTTGAAGAAAATTCATTTTTTTTTGTATGAATTTTCTTAAATTAGGGGGGAGGTGTAATATAGGCTGAGAATTTTTCCTTTTTTCCTTTCCCACGGTCGAACTCCGTCTTCTAATTTTATCACCTCCGCCTCCATTCCGACGAAAACTCCCACACAAATATTAGAAGAGTCCTGACATTCCTCCCGCGTACCTTTTTTATTACCACCGCCCGAATGCAGCTGCATTCGTAGTATCGTCGGCCCCTTACCAAATCCGTAACTTCCACCCAACCGCGGTCCCGAATTCAATAGTCACACACTGGTTTTCTGAATTCTCAGAAAACCATCTTCTAGCCCTATCGCTTGGGAAAAACGCCGAAGAACGCCTCAAGCGTCACGTAGGCCCTTCCTCCCACTATTTTCAATTTCCCACGCTCCAGCCCTATAAGTTGCCTCCGTTCTAGGCTAAGTAGTCAGTAAGTCTCCAAATTCTGTACGACACCGAATCTCTGTGCGTCAGTCATTTGAATAAACGTGTCTCGAGTAGCTCAAATCTGTGTTTACCGAGTTGTTCCGTCCTACGACCGAGTTCTGGAGCGAGTCAGTCACTCCTTTCCTCATAAAAATCACAAAATTGTCCATCCGCGACATCACAATATAGATATATATACAGGGTGAGGCATTAACTGTTGCCACCTTGAATATCTCTGTAATGATCGACGTCACAAAAAAATGTTTAAAACATAAGTTGTACCGTACGAAATGTGTCATCAAATGCGACCATTTTTTTTATCTCAGTGGAGGCGCTGTCGCACAGTAAAGGTCACCTCCACTTTTTTAAATGAGATGGTACATCTTTTTTCAACTATCTTGTAGAACATCAAAAACTGCATAAAACACATTTAGGGGTCAAAAACGTTCAAGGTCATTTAATATCAAAAAGTGACATGAACTTTATTTTTATGTGAAATTACCTGTATTCACAGTACTGTGAATAAAGGTAATTTCGAAGTCGTTCAAGGTCATTGAAGATCCAAAAGTGACATGAACTTTATTTTTATATGAAATTACCTTTATTCATAGTACTTCACACTTCACAGACTCCACAGACTTCACAGATTTCACAGACTTTAAGGTCATCTAAGATCCAAAAGTGACATGAACTTTATTTTTATATGAAATTACCTCTATTCGCAGTACTGTGAATATAGGTAATTTCACATAAAATAAAGTTCATGTCACTTCTGGATCTTAAATGACCTTAAATGACTTTGACCCCAAAATATTTTTTATGCAGTTTTCGATGCTCTACAAGATAGTTTAAGAAAAAAACTGTACCATCCCATTTACAAAAGTGGAGGTGACCTTTACTGTGCGACAGCGCCTCCACTGAGATAAAAAAATGGTCGCATTTGATGACCCCTTTCGTACGGTACAACTTTTGTTTCAGACATTTTTTTGTGACGTCGATAATTACGGAGATATTCAAGGTGGCAACAGTTAGTGTCTCACCCTGTATATACAGGGTGTCCCATTTTAATCTTACACCTGAATTTTCTCGAAAAACTTCTAGGGATTGAAGGGGGACGTTTGAAAAAAATTTATTCGAGGAGCCAAAATTCAAAATGGCGACATTACAAAGGATGACATGTTTTCTTTAAAAAGAAACATAACTTTTTTTGTTGCCAAAAAATTTGTCAGCTGAAAACTAAAAACTTTTGTTGAAAAAATTTTTTGATAAAGTTCATAGTTTTCAAGTGGGAACATCATTATCAATTATTTCATATGTATGCAGGATTTGTGCGTGTGCGTGCGTGCGTGCGTGCGTGCGTGCGTGCGTGCGTGCGTGCGCGCGCGCGTGTGTGTGTGTGTGTGTGTGTGTGTGTGTTTTTCTACCCTTCGTGATAAAAGTTCGTCAAGGATTTAAAGAAACACGTTTTTGGGCCTCAAAATGGCACAAACGCTATTAAAATGGAAAAAAACTATTTTTCATCGATTTTCCTCCAAAATTTTCTCATGAAATATCGTCCATATGTGAAAACAAAAAAAAAACCAAAATTTTCAACAAAAAAATTTGATTCTTTTTTTGTTCAAGTGGTCACACATTCGAAAATACAACATTGAGCGGCTTGCCGTGAGACATTTAGTCTAATTGTCCCTACCCCCGGCATTTGCGTTAGCCAAAGGGTAGGAGGTTGCATGGCTGAGTCTGTTGCAGACCATTCGCGTTACCCAGAATACACCACGTGGAGGTTGTCTATCTAGCATTCCTGGCCCTGAGAAGGGCCGTTTTGTGTGCGTGTGTGTGTGTGTGTGTGTGTGTGTGTGTGTGTGTGTGTGTGTGTGTGTGTGTGTGTGTGTGTGTGTGTGTGTGTGTGTGTGTGTGTGTGTGGGCGCGCGTGCGTGTATGTGTGTGGGTGTGTGTGCGTGTGTGTGTGTGTGTGCATGTGCGTGCGTATGGAACACTCACAAGGATTAGGTCTCTGCGGTTCGTAACTACCGCAGTATTTTTTTACTCCAAACCCTCCTTGTAAGTGTACTCTGATCCCTTTCTATAAATGTTCAAATATCCCTCCATTCATGTTTAAACATGCCTGAACTCTTCTCGCGAAACCGTCCACTGTGCGCAGAAAAACATCTCTCGGGATTGCACGGCAGGCAGCTCTTATCCGCTCCTTCATATTCTCCCGTGTTGTTGGAGCTTGACGGTAGACGGCATCTTTTGAGTACCCTCACAAAAAATAATCAGGAGATGTAAGATCCGGTGACCTTGGAGGCCAATTTATAGGACCGTCGCGACCAATCCACCGTTGACCGAATGTTGCATCCAGATGATTTCGAACAACACGAGCCCAGTGAGCGGGTGCACCATCTTGCTGGAACCACATCTGTTGACGTATTTCCAAATCCATATCTTCTAGCAAAAGGGGCAGTTTATTTTCCAAAAAATCGAGGTAACGGACAGTGTTCACACTTCCTTCGAAGAAATGGGGACCTATTATTTGCCCGTCAACAATACTACACCAAACGTTTAAACTCCATCGATGCTGGTGATCGATCTGTCTCAACCAATGTGGGTTCTGATCGGACCAGTATCGGAAGTTCCAACGGTTCACTTGACCGCGGCTGTTAAATGTGGATTTGTCGGTGAACATACCATACCGAAAAAAGTTTCTAGATCGCTCGATTTGTCTCAACGCCCACCGACAAAACGCCACCCTTCACAACGGATCAGGATTAGGAGTGTCTTGGTGGAATTGTACCCGGCACGGGTGAAGTTTAGCACCTCTTAATACTCGGTGCACTGTGGATCTGGCAAACCCCAATTGTTCCGAGATCGCTCGAACACTCAAATGAGGATCAATTGCTATCATGGCTAAAATAGCCATGTTTCGAGCCTCATGCAAGTCACCAAAATCGTTGACGTTTTGGTAACGTCGACGGTGGCGGATCATCCGACCTGCCCTGGCTCGCCGTTCGATGGTTCGGATTGTCTGCCGTGATGGGTGACGACGATGAGAATATTCGCGTCGATACAAATTTTCGGCGCGTAAGTAATTGCCCCGACATCTTCCTAAAATGAGGAGCATATCAACAATTTCGTTGGGTCTGAAATCCGCCATTGTTGCTCAATCTCAGAATTTTTCTCTGATTTAAGAACGGTTGAATTTAAAAAAATGTTGATTTTCCTTCTATGTAATGTCTCAAAAGTACAAAAGTGCGTAAGAGAACTCCGCAAAGTCAGACTATGTCAGTAGTACCAATCATGTTTTCTTCAATTTCGCTTACCTTTCAGATCTTGATATTAAAAAACGTAATCGCGAGAAGAGTTCGGGCATGTTTAAACATGAATGGAGGGATATTTGAACATCTCTATAAAGGGATCACAATACACTTACAAGGAGGGTTTGGAGTAAAAAAATACTACGGTAGTTACGAACCGCAGAGATCTAATCCTTGTGAGTGTTCCACACGCACGCACATGCACACACACACACACACACACACACACACACACACACACACACACACACACACACACACACACACACACACACACACACACACGCACGCACACAAACACACGCGCACACACACACACACACACACACACGCACGCACGCACATACACGCACGCGCGCCCACCCACCCACCCACACACACACACACACACACACACACACACACACACACACACACACACACACACACACACACACACACACCCACACACAAACACAAATCCTGGATACATCTGAAATAATTAAAAATGATGTCACTTGAATACTATGAACTTTATCAAAAAATTTTTTCAACAAAAGTTTTTAGTTTTCAGCTGCCTAATTTTTTGGCAATAAAAAAAGGTTATGTTTCCGTTTGAAAAAAACATGTCAGCCTTTGTAACGCCGCCATTTTGAATTTTGGCTGCTCAAATAAATTTTTTTCAAACGTCCCCCTTCAATCCCTAGAAGTTTTGTTCCACACAATAGTTCGTCCGGGCAATATTTTTCGAGAAAATTCAGGTGTAAGATTAAAGTACCGCTACCGGCTGGTACTTGGTATCCAATTGTTCCCCGAGCAATGTTGTTGAGCAAGGCCGGTTTTTCGGCCGGGAACATAATTCGTTCTCGGAGTTTATTGATGTCGGTTTCGGAATATATGCCACTACTGGCAAGATTTCCAGGTGATGCGTATTTCCATTTTGGTTCCGATAGTGGTGCCAAAGATTGTGGTGGCAAAACTTCTATCGGGTTTGGCAAGAGTTGGTACCAGGTCCCTTCGATTTGGTACTGTGCAGGAACTATGGGGTCGCAATTTATTTGCGTCGCTGATTTGACGAGCATTCGCGACGTTGCCGAAAGGTAGTACGACTGGTTCCTGTAGGTGACTGGGAGTTCTTGGTAACACTCCTTGGTTTGCCTTATTTTGCACTCGACGGAAACGCACTTGATAATGTGCGCGACTTCTCCCGCGATGACTGACATATAACCGGGGCCCTTCATGACGGTTCGAGCAAATCTTTCGGGCAATAGCGCAGCAATTGACAACGCGCCTTGAAGTATTTGCCTTTCGAGGTTGCACCTCTGCGTAACTACGTCCTTGTAAAGGCTTTTCATTTGTTTTCGGGCGTGTTTCTCGACGTAAATGAATTTCGAGTTGATGTACGAAAACATGTCGAGATTGTTCACCGAGATTTTTCTTGTGGTGGCGAATGACTGTCCCTTTTCGGTTTCCAGGATGAATAATTTTGGGTGTTCGGTTTTTATGAGCCTATACCCGCAATCGAGGTACTCGGAAGTTTTAGCTAGTGCGAACGTGGTTTGTTCGGTCACGAGCGTGTATACGTCGGGCAATCGCGATCCATCTTCGATTATGGTGAATTTGGAGGCCATTCCTTCGTAGAGAATATCGTACATCTCGAAGCTGCACGTGTCGGGTGGCGTAGTTTTCCAAAATACGTTGTTTCCATCGATGTCGATACAGTTACCATCTGCTAATTGGCATTGCGTTCCTGATTGGAGTGTTATCTTCCCGCCTTACAGATTGACCACTGCCTGGTAGTTGAACAGCGATATCTTTACCGGTGCTTGTACGAAAACCCCGCTCCATGTTCCGAACGGGTCGCTGTACTGAGTTCCTTCGCATCTCCCGTTCGCCGACGTCGACCCAGCTAACGTGATGCTTCTCGTTGTGGTGTCGTTGCGACGGAGTCCGTGGATTTCGGCTGAATAACCAAGTCGGATAACTCCAGTTTCGTGTACGCGACGGCAAGATGTCTCGTCCAGTTCGTGTAGATATTCTTGGAAACCGTTGATGACCAATGAATTGTAAGATGCCATTCCGCAATAATGCACGAGTCGAGATATTTCAACTCGACATTGTACTACTACGGTGTCAGAAAATTCCGACAATTGAAGCAGCTGTATGTACGTCTGCGTTGGTTCCGGTTCTTTTAACGGGATGTCGCATTCTTTGACGTCGCTTAGGGACAAGGTCGTGACGTTCAGCGTTGATCCTCCACAGTCGTAACCGACGAGGCCCTCGATTTCGTGTAGCACTCCGATCAGTACAAGCGTTGCGACTAGGACGAACATGTGACTGAACCTCTGGTCGGCTTTTCCCATTTTCCTCACGTTCTGGAAAGTATTATTACGATAATTTCGTTTTCTTTAATATGTTCGCGCGAACTATTTTAGGTTTGCCTCTATGTTTAATTTTGACATTAGAGTCCGTAAGGATTTCGAGAACTTCGCAAGGATCGGTGTATTGATCACAGAATTTTCCGATTTTAGGTTCTTTTAGGAGGAGGACCATGTCCCCGACTTTAAAGTTTTGGATGTTTTGTTTTCGATCGTAGTAAGTTTTAGATCTTTCTTTCGCGACTCGCAATTTTTCGGCGGCGAGTTCCTGGAGGCCATGGATTTTTGTAAACAGTCCTCGTAGGTATCCTGCGTACGTCGGCTCTTGTTCTTCAATTCTGTCGCTCTTGGCTGGTTGTCTTGCTACCTTTCCAAAGACGAGCTCGTGCGGTGTGAAACCCGTACCCTCGTGCTGGCTGGTGTTGTACGAAAACATGGCCATTTCCAGGAATTCGTCCCAATCATTTTCTTTGTCGACGTAGTGCTTGAGGTACTCGACAAGGACGTGGTGTGATCGTTCGATGGATCCGTTTGACTGCGGGTGAAATGACGTGGTCTTGTACTGTTTTATCCGGAATTTTCTGGCCAAACCTCTCATGAGACCACTGCATAAATTTGTACCTTGGTCCGTCAGGATTGCCCTCAGCGCACCGAAACGAATGACAAAGTTTTTAACGAAGGCGTTTAACGATGTCCGATGCCCTCGTGTGCTGTAAAGCGATTGCTAACGAATATTTTGTCAAAAGATCTTGTATCGTTAGGATGTTCGTGTTGCCTTTACGAGTAGCGGGGAACGGGCCCAGGATGTCCATCGCAATTTTGTCGAAGGCACTGCCCGGGGTGTCCGTTATCCGCATCGGTTGCCTCGTTTTGACTCGGACGAGTTTTTTCAATTGACAACTACGGCATTGTTGGACGTACTCTTGGATTTGAGCTTTCATGTTTGTCCAGAAGTAATTTTCCCGAATTCGCTTGAAAGTTTTAGTGACACCCTTGTGTCCACCAACCATCGAATCGTGGCACTCTTCAATGATGTCTCTTATTTCTTCCAGGGGAGGGACGCGTACGAGTTGATCGCAAATCGTGAGTTGTATTGGTAGGTCGTTAACGTGGCTTTCTACCATTGACAGCGTGTCTGCCCAGGGAATATTGTCCAAAACGTTTGTTTTCGCGATGCTTACTGATTTTAGCCGTAATTCAACCATGACATCGCGAAAAGATTCCATGGACTCGTTCAAATCTTCCCTCGCGACGTTAGCTCTCAGATCGTTTTTTATTGGCAACCCGATTAATACGCGGTTCCCGACGCGTTCTACTCCCGCTCGTAAGAGATTGTGGTTTTGATATGTCGGTAAGATCAATGCGGATGCTAAATCCTTGGCTCCGTCGTCTACCGGCTGGTTTTTTGTTGTTACGAAAAATACTAGATTATCTTTTCGCATTGATAGTGTGTCCCTGGTTTCAATTATCCTGAAATTTTCGGCCGGTTCCGGTGAACCCGATCTACTCGAGTCGGCAGAAGAATCGGTTGAACTTACTGAGACATTATCGGGTGCGACTGAAGCGACGAAGGCTGGATACTTTGTTAATTTCGGAATCGTCATCGTTAACAGAATTTTCCGACGGCAGTTCGGTCGCGAAGTTTTGCGAACTGCCGCCCTGTCCTTCGTCAGCCGATTCTCCTTGCGCGACTTTTCGTTTTTTCGCGCTGTGAAAGACGATTTCGTCTTCGTCGTCGGATACTTCGGGATGTGCTCTAGTCCGTACCGGTGTTACAAGGAAAACTGATTTATTGCGCTCAGGGGGGTTGCGTGACAATGCATCGGCGTTACTGTTTGCCCTCCCCGGCTTGTAAATAATTTTGTATTGATAATTCGCCAATTTGAAACGCCAGGCGACCAGTCGATTAGCGGGATCCTTCACCGAGAGCAGCCAAACCAATGGTTTGTGGTCTGTCACCAGTGAAAACTCCCTACCGTAGACGTACGGTCTGAAATAATTTACTCAATACACAATCGCTAAGCATTCTTTTTCTATTACAGGGTATTTTTCCTCTGCTTTATTCCGAGTTCGCGATGCATACGCTATCGGTAGGTCACTGCCTATCTTACCTTGGCTGAGTACACCACCGATCGCGGTCGCTGATGCGTCCGTTGTAATGATAAATGGTGCTGTAAAATCGGGGTGTTGTAAGACGGGTTCTTCACAAAGCGAATCTCTTAAAATGGTAAACGCTTCTTCTTGAACATTGGTCCATTTGAAAACCGTCTCCTTTTTCAAGAGTTGGGTGAGTGGTCTCGCGATACCGGAAAAATTGTTTATAGATCGGTGGTAGTACCCGGCCAAGCCAAGAAACTGTTTTATTTTCACAGGACTGGTCGGCCTTGGATAATCTTTTAACGCCACTATTTTTTTTGGATCCGGTCGGACACCATCTTCGCTTATAACGTGACCCAGGTACACAACCTCTTTGCGCAGAAACTCGCATTTGTCTGGTTGCAGTTTTAGGCACGCCTTACATAATCGGTCAGTAAGTTTTGTGAATTTTGATTCGTGTTCCTGCAAAGAACTCGCGTACAGTACAATGTCGTCGAGGTATACAAAAAGTTCGATTCCTTGTAATCCACACAGCACACGGTCCATCAGACGTTGAAACGTGGCTGGGGCGTTTTTGAGCCCGAATGGCATTCGTGAAAATTGGTAATGCCCGAACGGTGTTGAAAATGCCGTTTTCTACGCGTGTTCCCCGTGGAGTGGAATTTCATGAAATCCACTCGCCAAATCAAATACCGAGAAGTATTTCGCGCTTCCCAATTGGTCGAGGATATCCGTTATGTTAGGAAGAGAATAGGCGTCGCCGATTGTTTTTTCGTTTAATTTACGATAATCGATTACCATCCGCCATCTAGGGTTCCCCTGTGAATCGGCCTTTTTCGGGACGATCCACAACGGTGAGCTATATGGGGAATCTGAGGTCTCGATTATTTTTCCGTCAATCAAATCGCCGATTTGTTTTGTGATCTCGTCCTTATGCGCTGGCGGAAAGCGATATTGTCGCGTAAAGACGGGTTGATCATCGGTCGTTATTATTTTATGCTCGATGGCATTTGTCGAATTTAAAAATTCTCCAGGAATTTGAAAAAGATCGTGCGCGTCCATTATTTATTTTTCAACGCTTGCTCGCTCCTCATCGTTAAGATGGTCGAGTCGAAGCAGCGATTTTATTTTTGACAATACCCAATTTTTATCAGCTAGATTTGACTTTAACGTCTGGACTCTATGGTCGTGCGTACGACGCTCCTTACTAAGCTGGTCCCGCGAATTTTCGCTCGGGTCTTGCGAATTTTCTTCGTTGCCCGGCGATTCACGTGGATCCTCGTCTTTTTCCGATTTTTCGTCGAGGAGCTCAAATGCCTCTTAGGTCACCGTTGTTACGGTGAGCTCCACGTCGTTTTCGGTTGTATTGAACGCTCTCATATACGCTACCCCATTTATATTGGACACAGCAGCTTCGCCTATGTAGATCCCGTTTTCGGTTTTCAAACGCGGAATATAGCCTTGCTTGATGTCGGTATTTTTAACGCGTACGTAATACACGCAACTTGATCGGCTTGGAATTTTTACGGTTTCGCGGTTTTTGAAGGGTAATACGCGGTCTTTCCGTTTTACAACTTCCACGTCGCAATCTATTGCTCCTCGATTTAATCCATAAAATTCCGCCCCCAAGATCGCGTCTTGAGTAATTTCGAATGAATTTTCCACTACATGAAACTCCGACGGAGTTCCCAATATATCTAATATCGTCAATCCGATAGTGTACACGGGTTCGTCAGTAATTCCCTGCAGTTTTAGGATATCGTTCGAATTTAGTTTGATTTTGTCCGTTAGCGCAAGAGTTTTTATTAAGTTGGGGTCCGATCCAGAATCTACTAGGAACTCGGTCTTTTGATTTAATTGTGGACCCTCGAACTCTACGACTGGAACGAATGTACTCCGATTTAAGCGGATGATGACGGTTCGCACTCGTCGTTCGCCTGTATCGAGTTGACAGGGCGTTGTTTCGCGATGTCCTTGCGGCTTGCACCCTGGTAAGCCGAAGGTTGCTTCGCGTTTTCCGAATTCTCGGTTTCGCGAAGTCGTTTGTAGCAAACGTTTTCCGTGTGGCCTGTACGTTTGAAATACGTACAGGTTGGTCGATTTTTTTCGTTGCCTTTGGGCCGATTATTATTTTGTTCACTCGAATTACGTCCTTCGGCGTTTTCGGATTTTCGTGGGTTTTTATCGGGGTGTTCTATCCAACAGTCTTCGTCGACGTGCCCGAGTTTTTTACATTGCCCGCATTTTGGAGAGTTCGATTTACCCTGACCCGCCGCGTTGGCGTAACTTTTCGCGCCTTTGACGACTTCTTGAAAACGCGTTTTATCGCGTTCCACTTCTTTTTCGATCTTTATCGCGGTTTGGTAGGCCGAGGCTCAATTACTGCAACCTTCGAATTTTAATCGTAAACGAAAATTGGGTGGGAGTCCCGCGATGAAGGATTCCATCGTTTCTTCTTCGAGTCCTATCCTTTGCATTCGCGATAATCGCCCGGACGATTCTGTTTCGCCGTCGCAAATCGCCGAATGGAGATCTTTGACACGACTAATGTAATCGAGGACATGTTCCGTTTTGCCCTTTACCACGTTTCCCAATTCGCCCCTGAATTGATTGACCGATTTCGCAGTTCCGAAAATATCTTTGAGGCGGTCGGTCAACGCGGCGACGGTTCGAAACATGTCGTCTTCGGTCGAGAGGTGGCGAGATCATGTCTTTCGCTCTTCTGCATGCACGGGTGAATTTCAGAATTGGGATATTATCGCCGCTAAACGTCGGGACTGCTTCGAGTATGTCTTTGAACGATAGGTGCGTACTTAATCCCGTATCAGACTCTGTAACTGGAGGAGTTTCCGTTGACGTATCTTCGGTTCGCGCTCTCAATTCGGCTAATTCGTTTCTGAGTTCCCGTAATTCTCGTCGCAACGCGGAATTAATGTCTTGCGAATCACTGGGTTCGTCTTCATTTTCGTGTTGCACAATTGCAGGATTTGATATTTTCTCTGCGCCGAGAATGGCAAGTTCCCTCTCTTGAATTTCGATGAGTCTTTCTTCGTATTCTACTTCGCGAGCTCTATTAATTTGTTCAATTTCGATTAACTCGCGTTGTTTATTTTGTAATTGAGTTTGCAATTCGTTTAATTCTTCCTCCGTAAGCGCGTTCGAGCTAAGGGCAGCGTTTCCGTTATTTTCACTCATTCTATTCATTTTTATCACTTTTTCACTTGAACAGAGTTTTCACGTGAGGATTTCGCCGGTCAATCGACACCAAATCCCACCGCTGTCACCAAAAATATGTTACGTCCCAGTATTATTTGTTCTTACCGTGGTCGTAAACGACGCTTCAGTTTCGGTCAGCTAGGAGAGACCGGGGATTGAAGCGATGTCGAGTGACAGACGAATCCTTTTTAGTTAATAGCTTGAAGAAAACCCACTTACCTTTTCGAACTGGTGCTTAAGGTATACGTGACGAGTGGTGATATCTGCGATGCGGTCAAGCTGGTTTGGAGATCCCTCGTTCTCGGGCCACCCGGTATATAGCCGATGGCGATTGGAAAGAGACGAGTGGAGAATAACGGGCGGAACCCTTGTTCGCGGATATATTCGCGCGAGTGAAATAAAACGGAACTCCGCGCGATAAATATTTAAAACAATAAAATTATATTCAAAAGTAACGAAATATATGTGGTACTATTTAGTTGATGAGCTCAGATTTTAGATTGTTCGTCAGAGCGACCAAAACCGGAGGAGAACCGATGAGTTTGACTCACGAAGAATGACTGACTGTCCTTTTGCATTTATCTTACTGACTTCGACTGTCTTCCCATGATGAGGTTCCCATGATCTGCGTTTGATGCATTCAGCATTTTCTCATGGCGAACCGTCTCACGGCGTTCGTTGCTGCTGACTTGTGTTTTCTTATCTCTAGGCGAGACGGACCACGAGCGGTTCGTCTCTTCGAATAATTATTTTATTATCGTAATTTATTACGTTAATTCTTAATTAAATCCCGCATAATTTTATGGGGCAAAGTATCGAGACGAATCTCCAGGACGTAACAATATAAATATATATATATATATATATGTATATATATATATATATAAATATATATATATATATATATATATATATATATATATTGCCACGTGTTCCAGTATGTATGAAGTCCAGCCTTTCGCGAATCCTTGGGCTCTTCGCAGAGCAACATCAAACCTATTGATGTGACACTTGAGGCTATACAGTTTTTACCGAATCAGCCACATGGTTAAGGCATTTTTTTCTTCATTGACGTTCGAAGCCACCCTCCGAGCATAGGGAACATTTTTTTTAGTACGTTCCACTAAAGTAATACCTTGAATATCCAAAACACATATACGAAAACGAGGTATTTATTACAAAGTAGGATAAACTTTAGAGATCTTTGGCCGGAGCGTTTTTTTTAGGATTCGACCGCTGATCCCGCTGCATGCACCACTTGAGCACACATGTACTCAAGGTCTTAAATACTCACGAAATAATATTTTTTTCGTCCCGTTGGACCCCAACCTGCTCGTTCTATGTGTATATATTTATTTTTCATCCTTTCCACGTTAATAGATATCAACGCGATATTAAAAAAAAACACTGATGGAGGTGATTCTATTATACGTTCCGAGCTAGAAGGGCACGACGAAAATATTTCTGATGGGAGACCATTTTTAATCATCGACAACGCACAAAAGCTTGTACACTTTGAATGAAGCAGTGAGTTAGCATGATCTCTCTGGGAATACTTTTCAGCTCATTAATATGAAGAACAACACTGAACCATCAGAACGATTCTTGCACAACCAAGCCGCGCTCTTAAATTCAGTCGAAGACTGCTGTGTGGAAGCAACGGATCGTCAGGTTCATCGAAGTACTGAAAACGTAAAGCCAAATTACGCGCCAACGATTATTAACTGAACATCAACAGTCATTGATAGCCCAAATATCATATCTGGAAGAATTGGAAAATTCCATGCACAGGCATTTTACGCATATGGGTGCAGGAGGCAGCGGTGATGGGTTGATATGACGACAGATTGAGTTGAACCTGTGATAAACATACTTTAACCCCTGCTCGATGAAATTCAATAACGTGACAGTGCCCGAACATTACAACAAATACATAATCTTACAATAAATGTAACTACGTGTAAACCAATACGCGTTGAATGTTATATCTTATTGCCGTAGGAAATAATGATTATGAAAGCTGCAGTTGATATGGAATTAAGAGGTTGTTACGTACCAAACGGTACCCCAGATAAACCGAGAGAAATATTATTATTATCGTGGGCTGCTCTGTTCGTCCCATACGGGTCCGAGTTTTCTGGGAGGATAAAAAGGGGGGGATGACAGAATGAAATTTGACGCTTCCGATTATAATATGATGGTTATTTATTAATACTAGCCGACTTACAATTTCGTTGACGCCTCTGCGTCGGTACGCCTAAACGAGTACGCACACAACCACACCACACGCACACACACTAATTTTGACAATATAAAACCTGTCGATCGATAACTAAATGATTTAGCGGCGCGGCTTTTTCTTATGTTATTTAGGTAGAACGGAATTAGATTTAATAATTATGCGTCTCTATCGCGGCGGTTTCGACTTCGAACAAGTCTCACAGTCCTGTGCAACCACCTTTGCATCGGGTTCACAGGGGTATACTATCCACCTCCCAAGTGCAAGGGAATTATGATTGCCGCGGAACGCTTTGTGCGCGAGTAGGGCTCCGTGGCCGGGAAGCAACCGAGGGACGCGGTACTCGCGAGACCGTTTTGACGACCGAAGACCGACGGACGTGACCCGTTAAGACGCGCGAGTCCGGGATCGCGACTTGCTTTCGATCGGAGTAACACCCCAACACCAGGAGACCTCCGTGGCCAGATGGGAACTGCCAATATTCGCCGCCACCGGACCGATGTTAGCTCGGTGGCTATCACTCCGGTGGGGGCTTTTGACAACGTCCACGGAAAGTTGCACGCTCCCGAAGTCCCACGGTCGAACTCCGCGGATCAGGCTATGCTCTATCAGCGGAATTCGGTCGGGTACATCCGGTCTAACTCGCAGCGTTCGACACTCGACACCGCACAGAGGCACAAGGCGACGGAGTCGTCGGAAAATAATGAAAGTTAAACCCGTCAATAAGACCCCAATTATTAATATTAATGAACAAAACATAAAAAGTTACGGACGTGACAAGGTAACATACGGTTCGCATGGGTGGCTGTCGCAGTTTGATTCCCAGCTGAACGAAACAGTGACTATGCATCTTCTTACGCACATTATTTAACGGTATTGAATTTACTGAATATCAGATTCCCAAAGACGACAGATAAAAAAATTGAGCTTTAAGGCGTTACCCCCACTTGTAGCGCAAAAAAGGCCTTTTTCATGAATTTTTTTAAAGAAAACTACAGAACTTTTTTAATCGATCAATATACCATCTTAAAGAACACATCGTGAAGAACTTTCAGTAATTTTTTTTATTGAAAAGTATTACATTGTTTAGTGGCGAATGGCCGTCAATGAAATAATGTTTTTATATACACGGTTTGCGGTGACCAACATTGCGGCGAAGTGGATCATCTGAAAAAAAAATGCGGATGGATTTAGTCAAATATAAGTATAAACTAGTCTTTAATCGAAGGATTTTAGAAAATATTCATTTTTCACAAAATGGCGGACAGTTAAAGTTAATGGTTCGATTTGGACGAAAAAAAACGGCCGTTTTTTGGCTTTAAAACGGCCATTTTTTTTGAAAAAAAAATCGAACGATTAAAGCCTCCATTTTTATGTATTGAATAAGCCTGCAAAATTTCAAGAAGATCGGTTCATTAGTGTTCGAGTAATCTTGGTCACCGACTTCAGAAATGCCATTATGAGAAAAACGCGTTTAAAGTTTCAATTTCAGTTTACACGAAGAACGGATTCTTCTCTTTCAACGCTCCTATCTCAGTCAATTTTGTTCAGATCGACGAAGTTTTCAGGACATATTCTCAGATACTTATACTTAAAAAAAATGCAATAAAAAAACGATTTTTTTCAAAATCGTAAGTAGGGGTGACCCCTTAAGCAATCGATCCATCACTGTGTATACCACAAAAAAGATACATTGTTCCGACACGGAATGTTTTGCAAGTCTCTTAAACGTCTTCGACCCCTAATGAATGTCTTCAATCGTATTATGAACGTCTTCGCAATCTCACATATGCCTTCGAAAGCCTCTTGAACGTCTTCGAGGCCCTCGAAATGTCTTTGATAGTCTGTCGAGCGTCTTTGAGCCCCGCATGTATGTCTTCAAATGTATTATGAATGTCGTTGAAAGTCTCTGGAACGTCTGCGAACCCCTCATCGATGTCTTCAAACGTATTATGAATGGCGTCGAAGATCTCTTGAGCGTCTTCGAAAATCTCATGAATGTCTTGAAACGTCTAATGAACGTTTTCGGAAGTCTCCTGAACGTCTCACGACCGGCTCTCGAAAATCTTCGAACGCCTCCCAAAGTACCAACAACCGGCTCTCGACCATCTATCGAATGTATACTGATGAATGTTTTCGACCATCATTGGGCGATAATATTAATTTATCTTCAATCATATTCCATACAAAAAAATGGGTTTCTCATTCGAAATAAATATTTTATTTGGTTGCACAATCCGATATCAGATGATGCTGGCATAATGAAGTACGGGGTGGGGAGAATAAAAAAGTACATGATGTTGCATTTCTTTTATTTGCACGAATGTTTACGATTCAACCACCAATTGTAGATTTCAAATACATTTTGTAAGGCACAATTGTTTTTATGCTTTTCATATCGTAGAGTAGAACTTTCATCTGATTTACTTGAGGCATCCAGATAGTCAAAGTCCATAATTAACGACTCAATAATTAGATCATTTTTCATATTTAGCATATCAGCTAGCTATTCTCGTTTTTCATGACCCTTAACATATACGATAGGACACATGTCGTCTTCCGTTGAACCTTCAACTGCAGCCATTATTAAATCTTCGGCCATGCTATATGGAACGATTCCATAGGCCCACTTGAGAACATGATGATTGCGAATCAACCATGATGCTTCGCATCTCTTCGATTTTGTGAGAAGTCTCCATGGTATGCGACTCGCGAAAATGTAATGGGAGAGAACGCATCCCGCTCTCAGAACTGCTACTTCCTTCACGATAAAGTTCCTTCTAACAATGGATCCTCGTAGATCCACAAAGGTGGACACAGTCATAACGAATATGTTTTAGTGTGATCTAGTCGATGACGAGATCCAATCATGACTGGCGTTGATCTTTGAGAAACTCATTTCCAAACTATTTATTCATTTAGGCGAGGGGGTATTTGCTGACCTATACAATTTTATGGATAGTGTCGGTCAATGGACAATATGCAACAAAGCGATCGTGTAAGATTGATGCAAGGAAGATTCACCACCGAATAGAACTGCATATTGTTATATGCAGTTCTATTCGGTGGTGAATCTTCCTTGCATTCCAACTCTATTCACGCATTTAAGGTAGCATTTGTTCACAGACTCGTTCGGATGCGATCAATTATTAACCGTGAGAGGGCCGTTACATTAAAACTTGGTGATGGTTAGCAAAGACCGATGACTATCACAGTCGTAATGATATTTACGAAATCGAGAGTACATATTGAACAAAATGGCGAAGCTTTTTTTTGTCGAAGTGCAAATTCGAGCCATCGTGAGGATAGAATTCTGAATCGAGATAAACTTTAACTCTGGTGAGTTCGCAGTCGACGAATAATGTAATGTCCTTTGCCGTAGAATTCTTTTCACCAGTCTGTGCTACAAAAATGACATATTCTGGTTTCTCTAACTGGGATGGCAGCTTGTACGATCCATGAATATTTCGTTACGCTTTGTAGCAGTGGATACTCGTATAGATCCCAAGAGCGACAACAAAAACTCAAGTATTGTCCACTTTCAAATATTTGAAGTTATGCCAATTTATTGACCTCATTTAATATTATGTGGAGCATACGCCATTGCATCTTAAATAATTCAACTTCTACCTCTGGATGGATGATGACTGAATACATAATTATTGCCACTGCACCAACATATTAGAATTAACTTACGACGAGCATTGATTGTCACAGAAAATGAACTTTATGCACAGCGCTAATTTTTCCAGTTCTTCAACAAACCATAATATGGGAGCAGCGCTGTGATGTGATTGATACTATGGTAGCGATTTATCATATGAACAATACATGTAGTAGTCAATACTAAATACTTCATGATATTGATCCATATCCTATGCCACGTTCTTCTCATCAGTCTTCTCACACCCTCATCTAGACTATCACTAGTAAAAAAAACATACACACTCCTTATAGGCCTTTAGAATGAATGGATGTCGTGCTTTCCGACTGAAGCTGGTGATTTGCAGCAACTTAAGGGTTGTCCAATGGTAGTCGGATGGTGCTGTTCTCTATTGCTCAACAATCGATCTCATGTGATTGCCATTTGCCCTCTGATCTAAAGTAATGCAATCACGTGCGAAATGATGGATTGTTGTTTAATTCGTCTAGCACATATAACGATATAGTAGTTATGTTAACTTCACTCACTGATGGCATACATATATCCTTGTGGCTGTAACTGTTCAGTTATGGGCTTAGGAAACTCCACAGGTTCTCGATCCATGCAAAATATCATACATTATTATACTCGGTACGTCCTATGCATTGCGAATTGATATGCTTTTCCTTCTCATATTGAGTCATGCCTAACGGAACAATGTATTTTTTTTGTGGTATACACAGTGATGGATCGATTGCTTGAAGCTCAATTTTTTCATCTGTCGTCTCTGGGAATCTAATATTCAGTAGATTCAATACCGTTAAATAATGTGCGTAAGAAGATGCACGGTCACTGTTTCGTCCAGCTGGGTATGAAACTGTGACAGCCGCCCATGCGAAACGTATGTTACCGCTAGATTCCATATCTATTGAATTTCTTCGAGCAGGGGTTAAAGTATGGACCATCACGCGTTCAACTCAATCTCTCGCCATATCAACCCATAACCGATGCCTCCTGCACCCATGTGCATAAAATTCTCCAATCCTTCCAGATATGATATTTGGGCTATCAATGACTGTAGATGTTCAGTTGATAATCGTTGGTGCTTAATTCGGCGTTGCGTTTTCAGTACTTCGATGGACCTGATGATCCGTTGCTCCCACGCAGCAAATTCTTCGACCAAACTCAAGAGCGCGGCTTGGTTGTGCAAGTCTTGTTCTGATGGTTCAGTGTTGTTCATTACATTAATGAGCTGACATGTATTCCCAGAGAGATTATGTGAACGCACTGCTTTATTCAAAGTGTGACAGCTGTTGTGCGCTGTCGACGATTAAAAATGGTCTCCCATCAGAAATATTTTCGTCATTCCCTTCTAGCTCGGAACGTGTAATAGAATCACCTCCATGAGATTTTTTTTTAATATCGCGTTAATATTTATTAACGTGAAACGCATGAAAAATATATACATACACAGAGAACGAGCAGGTTGGGGTTCAACGAGACCAAGAAAATATTATTTCGTGAGTATTTAAGACTTTGAGTACATCTGTGCTCAAACGGTGCATGCCGCGGGATCAGCGGTCGAATCCTAAAAAAACGCTCCGGCCATAGATCCCTAAAGTTTATCGTTTTTTTTGTAATAAATACCTCGTTTTCGTATATGTGTTTTGGATATTCAAGGCATTACCTTAGTGGAACGTAATAAAAAAAAATGGTCGGTATGCTCGGAGGGTGGCTTCTAACGCCAACGAAGAAAAAAATGCCTTAACCATGTGACTGGTTTGATAAGAATTGTATACCCTCAAGTGTCACATCAATAGTTTTGATGGTGATCTGCGAAAAGCCCTAGGATTCGTGATAGGCTGGACTTCATACATACTGGAATGCATGGCAATACATATGTCATCGTTCAGGGATGCAAGCCAGATCTCGGTAAAATTTTTAAAAAATCCATATTTTTTCGGAACATTGTCTTCATACGATGGGTCTATAAATTTTTCATAGGCTTTCAAGTGTGCGCGTCCATAACGATCACGCTCATGTGGCATATGTGAAGCGGAAGGTCGTGAACCTTCCGGAATACCTATGGGGCGCGAGCGCTCGCACTAAGAAAAAACAGTTTCACAACTTAAAGAAAAGTATTTTGCCGTCTTCATCTTCGATTGATTATTTTCGAAGGCTGATAGCATTGCCTTTCAGTTTTTTTCATACTTCGATTCGCTGGTTGTGTGTGTACGAAAGGTGATGCGTGTGCGAGAGATTTTTCTTAACGGACAACACCACTGTGACGGCTTCAAAAAATCGATTCTTTGAAAACCATCTAGAAAAATCTAAAATACATTTAAGATTAAGATGCCGCTGGACCCAGGTCGAAAAAATAATTATTTTCGGAGATATTGAATATTTTGTGGAGCGGTGCAGCGCTCCGTGACGCTCGGGATCCCGCGCAGCTGCGCGCCTCAGGGTTGGCAGGTATATCGAATAGCGATCCATACGACGGTTTCGAGATAAAAAAAAAGAGTGTATCGATCATGCCCAAAAACGTATGGGGACGCGCCTCCGCGAAATCGTGAAAAAAACAAAAAGGATTGTCTGGCAGAGGAAAGCTCACCGGAAAATTGATTGACGAGTAGAGCACATATTATGGCTTGGCTATTCGGAGGAACAGCGATGATGTTGAAAAAATGGGGAAGGCAATTTGGGCAACTATCAAACATAAAATATCCACAGATAGTGAGCCACAACATGACGATTGCTCATAGGGAGCCGAGTCGTGGTGTTCGTGGCAGCGAGCGGTCGCAAGCGGTAATATTTCTGAATATCGCCATAAGCCGCCTCTTCCTGAGGAAGTATTGGAGGCAATTACGCGTCTTCGAAAATTTGAGCAGAGACGATTTGCTGCAGCGTTGTTTGGGCGGCTTCACGCAAAACACCAACGAAAGCTACAACAAATGAGTTTGGGCAATAGCCCCCAAGTGTCAGTCCGGGAGCAAAAAAATCGTCGATATTGCACTGATATCGCGGTATTATTATTCAATGATGGCCGGCGAATCCTCATGAAAGTTTTGGAGACGTTGGGGATAACTATCGGCCCGAATTGTCTCAATTTTTGCGTTGAAACCGACGCAGCGCGGATCGAGCTGGCGGAGCGCTCGCTCACAGACGCTGCAAAAGAGGCAAGGCGAGCCTCTACAAGTTCGAGAAAATATGCTAGGGACAATGATTTGCTTCTTGAAGGCCAGCTATATGGTGCCGGCATCGCTGATTAAAGGTAAAAAATTTTTTTTCCAATTTATCGCATAAATTAACAAACCTAAAACTTTGAACGCGTTTTTCTCAAAACCACTTTTTTGAGTGCGGCACGCAGCAGAACTCGAGCAATTTTTATCCGATCGACTTCAAATTTGGACTACATCAATAAAACTAGATTATCTAAAGAAGTACATAGGATTTTTTCGATATCTCAATAATACAAAAAGTTATAGCCTATTTTCGACGAGAAATTTTGCTCGAAAATCGTCCTTTAATTTCAAAAGGGTGCCTATTTTTTTTAAATCAATATTTTTTCAAATCCCTATGTACCTCCCTTCAAAATATCATATTATTAACGAAAACACTCGGTATTTTTTTTCAGATCGACTTTGAAGAAAGTTCTGCTGCGTGCCGCGAACCACTGCAGAGGCAACAGTACCTGACGCGGGAGCTTTCCCAGCGTCACACAGTGGGGCAGAATCCCAAAAAGCTGGCCAAAAGTCAAATTTTTGAGTTGTATATATTCGTCTATCTATGTTCAGATCTTGTTTACTGATAGTCCTAGGACGAAATTCCGGACCGGGCAGGTTTATACCTGCTCTAGGGTTGCCTCGACATCAGTCGACATTCAGCCGCCGTTCGGTACGCATTAAACAAGCGTACGCGTCGAAAAATTCTTGCCTGTTTCGAAGTGCTGTGAAACGGACGAAGCTGTCTCAATTTTAATTCTGCAAAATGGAAAAACTTTCTGAAGGTATGCAGAAAATATAATTATGCACAGTTATTGCTTATTTTATGTTTGAAATATCTAAATTTTGCAACAAGTAAACATAAAAAATTATACATTTTTTATCGAAAATCGATTTTCTAAAGTAGTTTTAAAAATGTCTTCGCGAGTCTCGACCTTGTTTCAACAAGAAACCGATAGTGTACAGTACTAAATATAATACACTAAAAAACTGGCTGCTCAGGAGTGCTCAACGAATAGTTAGACTAATTTTTAGGGAGAAATACGTGGCGCGACATTAACGGACGTGTGAATGTAATCCATTGATTATTACGTTACAGCGCGTTGGTATATTTTCTGTCTATTAACATAGATTAATATTTATTTATCAATTCCATTTGTAGTATGTTCATTTATTGATTAATATTCATAGATCATTTAAATTTTAATACAATAATTTATTATTCTAAATGTACGCTTTACGAAAATCTCAACATTTTATAAAATATTCCTGCAAGAACTCTCAGTAGCTAGAACTGTGTTTCCCCCATGTTTGTACGGCGTAACGGTTTTCGGCAGTAAAGGTGTATTAGTGTATACGTACATAGTGTATACGTAGTGTAGACGGCGATTCGGCAAGGACTGACGAGGGGCTCCTGGAGCAGCCATGTATGAAAGAAAGGAGCCCGCCTGCTGTTCAGGCTTTATTATCCCTGTTGTATACTGACACAGAGGTGATTCTCGTAAAGACAGATTTCATGTAATTTCGGTTTTTTTTCGTGCAGAATGTATGTAAATATATTTGTTAATCATTTATATCATAAATATTCGTTTTCTTTATGAATATAAAATCATTTTTAGTAGTAATAAATTATTTTTGTACATTTCGAGTCAGAACACCGTATATAGTTTTGTTAAGTATAAAATGATTTCAAAATAATGTCATTCAATTTTGTACATGTTTATATTGGTATTTTACAGACTCTTCCCAATCTTCAAATATGGAATTATCAAGAAGAGATGTTTTTTTCATGGTGAAAGACAGTTTAAAAAACGAACAGAAATTCGTTATTGGAGTTTTGAAAGATGCAATTTTCAAGAAAACAGAACATGTGATACAAGTAGACGAGGATGAAAAGTCATTAGGACTGTTATTTGCAAATTTTCGATCCAGATGGAAAGCAGCAAATAGAGGCCAAGAAAAGTTTCTAAAAAATAATGAAGAATGGTTGAATGGCACCGTATGTTTTTCAACATTATCTGATACTGAATGCACAACATCAACATCTGAGAAGATTGTGAAGAATGATGAAAAAGGAACATCTGGATGACCTTCGAAATCCTTTGCTTCATCCAGCGATAGATCTAAGAGGCGAAAGACTGAAGAAATACGTTCTACTTTATCTACAGAAGAATTGACGTATGCTGCTCAAATGAGTTTAAGGACTTCTGGTCAAGTGGATGCTGCTCAAGTTCTTAAAGATGTTACATTAACCAGCCCAACAAGAGCCTCAAAATATATAGCTGCTGTTCGGTCAAAAAATGAGACACCTTTAACCCCAGACGAAGCACTTTCTTCGATGATCGAGAAAGGAGAATCAAAGCGCTCTTATCAGCTATCAAGAAATGCAGCTAGAGCACGTAAATGCAAATTATACCCATCATACCATGAAGTAGAAAAAGCAAAAAATCGTTGTTATCCATCAGTTGTGTACATGAATATTACTGAGTCGTGCGCACAAATTAAACTACAGGCTTTACTTGATCATACCACATACAGAATTATACAACTTCAGGCTGATGTTATCGATACTCTAAATTCTGAAATTCTGCAAACATTAGTACTTCAATGTAAATAGGGATGTGATGGAAGCAGCGGTCAAAGTGTTTATAAGCAAAAATTTGATGAGGCTGGAAAATCTGATGAAAGCATTTTTTATACTTCTCTGGTACCTTTGCAATTAATCTACAACAATCACGAGACGGATGAAGGAACTATTGTGTGGAAAAATCCTAGACCTTCATCTCCTCGATTCTGCAGACCAATACGATTGCAGTTTGTACATGAAGATGTACAATCAACATTGAAAGAAGTTACCGACATTGAACAGCAGATTGCGGGTCTTGCACCATACACTACTGAACAAAATGAAAAATCAATTTCAGTAACCTATTGTATGTCGTTTACGATGATAGACGGCAAAGTCTGTAACGCTGTTACCGGTACCACTTCTGCACAACGCTGCTTCCTGCGCAAAGCCACCTCTAAAGATTTTAATAACATCGACAAAATTATAAAAATGGACATTACTACAGATAATTTAAGATTTGGCATATCTACATTACATGCGTGGATTCGCTTTTTCGAGTGCTGTTTGCATTTGTCGTATAAGCTCACAACTCAAAAGTGGCAAGCTCGTGAAGAGGAAGTGAAAAAGATTGTGAAAGTACGCAAGGAAGACATACAGACTCAATTTAAGACAACACTGGGGCTTATCGTTGATCGACCAAAGCCAGGATATGGCAGCTCAAACGATGGAAATACCGCCCGCCGCTTTTTCGAAAATGCTAATATATCTGCTGAAATAACAGGAGTCGATGAAAATTTAATTCACCGATTTCATGTTATTTTGCAGGCAATTTCGAGCGGGTATGATATAGACGAAGAAAAATTCGAAGACTATTGTGTAAATACTGCCCGTTTATTCGTTGCTATATATCCATGGTATTACATGCCAACATCTGTGCACAAAGTGTTGATGCACGGAGCAGAAATTGTAAAATATGCCCTTTCACCGATCGGACAACTTTCTGAAGAGGCCCAAGAGTAACGCAATAAGAACATAAAGAACTACAGGTTACATCATTCAAGAAAATGCTCTCGAGAATCGAATATGAGAGACATTTTCTATAGGCTCTTAGTATCATCAGATCCATTTCTCTCAAGCATCAGGAAATTGCCCCAGAGACCGGCGAAATCTTTACATAAAGAAGCTATAGAAATGTTAAAACAACCTGAAGTCACCAGACAAGAGATAAGGAACGATTCCGATTTGGATACAAGTGGGTCAACATCAGAATCCGAATCGAATGATTCCAACATTGAAGATGACATACAAGATTTTTGTTACTAGAAGTAAATAACAGATATCTGATTTATTGCAAATTTTGTACTCAAGAAATTGTTCAAAAATAAAAACATGGCTCAAGAGATTTTCTACTCATTTAAACCTAAAAATAATATGAAACATTTTCTATTAAAAAATATTTAAAAATTGAAAATGTTTTTGGAATCGTCTATATATCGCGTCTGCTATTTTGAAAATTAACATTCCTATAACAAATTCGTAATCAGCAATCCCAAAAACCCTTAAGAAATATGATTGGGTATTTTTTACTGAATTATTTGACTAATTGGTTGAATTATGTCCGCCATTTTGAAAATCGTAATTCTGATAAGATTCGTATTCAGCGACCCTGAAAACCCCCGAGAAGAGAATTGGAGATCATTTTGGACACTTTCCGAATTTTGGCCAGCTTTTTGGGATTCTGCCCCACTGTGCGTCACCATGGGGCGTGAAAAATTTGAAAATTTTTTTTTATGTATCTTCAATAAACAACGAACAAAACAAAAAAAAAATTCGAATATCTCTTTTTTCCCACAAAAAAGAATTCTTGAAAAATGGCAAAAAAACAGGGGGTCACAGTGGTGTTGTCCGTTAATGAATAAAAAACATTTCGATGAAAATATATATTATTCGTA
Organism: Ophion costatus; assembly: GCA_951751655.1. Taxonomy (NCBI): domain Eukaryota; kingdom Metazoa; phylum Arthropoda; class Insecta; order Hymenoptera; family Ichneumonidae; genus Ophion; species Ophion costatus. Next base: position 5,861,389 of record OX632368.1, read on the forward strand.
TTCTTCATTTATTCCATGGCAAAAACAGTTTCCCCCTCATTTACTATTCGATGACAATTTTTATACATTTTAACATGGTCAACATATCGAAAACGAAGACGAGACGCCTGTGATGTGGACGGCTATTCGACGATGGCTTCCCAACGAATTTTGTCTCCTCCGCCATGCTGTGATCAGAGTCGGAAGAAGTCAACGTTGTAGTATTTTACACCGATGTATGCCATGAAGAGATGATTCTCGTTTGGCGCTTGCCGCATACGCTTGAACGTTTCGAAATCTTCGTCGGAGGCCCTCACAAGTCGCGCTACTAACAAGGAACATCCCTCAGGTGTCCGCCTCCGATTTTGTTGTAACTCATATATGTGATAGAGCATCGAAAACTTTGAGGCACGTAGTTTTTTTTTATCGGCGGAAAAACGGATTTAAGGGGGGAAACCGCCCCTCAAAGAAAGGCGTGTCGAGGGGTGATTTTGCAGTTTCACCCAGAAGCAATCCACCGATCTGAATGAAACAAAAACGAAAATTCTCCTAATGAAAAGCGATGAACAATCCACTATGAAATTGTTAAGAAAAAATTTAATTAGAGGGTAAACCACCCCTCAATTTGACTTTTTTCACCCCACACTTAAGAGGGTTGTATGCAAATTAATAAAACAGGTATCATTTTGAAGGGCGATTAAAATTAAAGTTGACGGGTTTTTGCGTTTTGGCGGCATAGCACATTTAAGGGGGTAAACCACCCCTAACATAAATTTGCTTATCATGGTCGTTTTTTTCTGTGTTTAAAGTATATCCGCTGATTTCAAATATTTCTATAAGCTACAATTTGATGTTTTATCATATTTCAAAATTATTACATTCGTCTTAAGGGGTAACTACGCCTCTGACGAGAATATGTGGTAAAGCATTGCAAACTATTAAACATGTTTTTTTTGTATCGGCAGAAAACCGGTGTTAGGGGATGAAACCACCCCTCAAAGTTTCTCCCACAAGCAGTCCACCGATCTGAATGAAACAAAATCGAAAATTCCTCTAATATTAAGCGATGAAAAATCCACTACGAGAGTGTTGATTAGAAATATAATTAAGGGGTAAACCACCCCTCCATTTTTCGTTGTTCACCCCACGCTTAAGAGGGTTGTATGAAAATTAATAAAACGAGTATCATGTTGAAGGGGAATCAAAATTCAGGTTACCGCGTTTTTGCGTTTCAGCGGAACAGCAAATTTAAGGGGGTAATCCACCCCTAACATAAATTTGTTCATCACCGTCGTGTTTTCTGTGTTTAACATGTATCCGCGGATTCAAAATATACTCCCGCATTTTTAAATTATTACATTTTTAAATTTTTACATTTTAAGGGTAAACTACCCCTTCTAATTGCTTTTCGTTTGAAGTTTCGCGAAAGGTTTCACGAATTTCGTTAAAACTGTTTTCATTTAATCGGTAATATCAATTTTGTGTTTGTGTGTGCAGGCATATTCGTTTTGAGTTTTAGGAGCGGTACTTTGGAAGTGGGGACATGGGGCTACCCGTTACTGATAAGACTCATATTTTCGTGTCGAGACGCTTCCGATTTTAATATGCACATCCATTAAGCATCTCCATAGGAATAAACGTACACTTCTACTATATCATTAATTATAATAATTTCCAGAATAAGTTATAAGGCTCACTTCGTATATTTCGGAACGATGATGCGCCTGGATCAAGCGATAATATAGCCAGCGACGTAGTTTTGTGGAGGAATGTATATTTTTATTATTTTACTGTTTATTTAATTGAACATATTAATGCAACTGAAGGTTTTACAGTAGGTTAACGAACATGTTTTTAATATATTTTGACATATTTCATTTGGGAATCATATCAGCCGATTTAATTAATAGTACTTGTGAAAAGTATCGCAGTCATATGCCGTCAAATCATTATCTCGTGACATATACTTTTTTCATAGGATAACTATCAACAATCATGGCTCATAATTCCTGCAATAATGATAGTCGTCAAAAAAATGCTTTAAACACAACGACTTTTTGCACCATGCACATCTGATAATGGCCAAATTATTGCAACCGGGTATTTCACAATGTGTGTTCGATTCACCAAAACCAAAGGTAACAGGATTTTCAAAATCTTCTGGTTTTTTAGATATATAATTACTTTTATACCATGAATATTTAGAAAGATTAGAATACCGCGGTGATGAGAGTTGATTGTGTGTAAGTGATTGCAATTTAATTATATTATTCCTCAAGTGCAAATTCATATCAGATTTTAATAATATTACACTGTCTGAAAAATGTCGGACGAAATTTTTCCACACTCTGAATCCAAATACATCGAGCGGCTGAATTTTTCCAGTTGTACCTTTTGGAATAATCATTGGGATTATCTTTTTATCACGAGGTGTCGCTTCATGAACAACCTGAGGGCAGTGTCCACTCCAGGAGTCTATCAATAATACGCTATGTCTCCCGACGTTAGGAAAGAAAACCTTTTCCAACCAAGTTTTGAAATGCTCTGTTAACACAAAACACATTCAATATTTTTAAAAAATACTAATGTTGACATCAATTACATTTCATATTAAAAAAAAAATCATTCATCATAATATGTGAGCATACGTACCAGAAGTAAGTTTTCCAGATTTTGATGCTAATACAAAGACGTTTTCTGCTTGAAATAGCGCTTTCTCTACTCGTGGTCCGAATTCACCCTTCGTCTCCTTTAAAACGATGAAAAGTGGGGAAAGTAATTTCCCCTCAGCGCTTATAGTAGGCTGAATTGTATAGCTGTGAGTTATTGAAGAAACTGACTGTACAACGCATTCAACTTTCTTTTCTCCTTCCGTTGCAAGAGTTCGCGCCGAATGAATTTCCATATGAAAACCGCTTTGATCCGAATTATACACATTTTCCGATCCATACTTTTTTATCAGTGGTGCAACATCGGCGACATATTTTTCTGCATTTTTCCGTAGAAGTTCTTCTTCTCCCGTAGTTTTGCGCGTTACAAATTTATTGATTTTTCTGGATACAATGCGATGCTGTTTTTTAAAATTCCATAGCCAATTATGAGAGGCCTTGAATCGCACATCATTGAAACCTATCTCCTTTTGGGCTTGTAGCGCCCACTTTTAAAGATCAATATCATGTATTATGACACCAGCATCTAGAGCAGTCTTCAAATTCTTCAATGTATATTCAGAAATTTGCGCTAGCTTTTCTTTATAAGTACTGCTTTCATTCAGCTGATGTGCCCAGCGCCGCAATTGTCTTTCAGACTTGACAGATTTGTATTTCTGTTGGACGGTTTTGAGGCTATAGTTTTTTGTCTTACCAGACCTCCAGTATTGAACTGCTTTATTTTTGTAATCGTAGTTCACCTCATCATCACTGGAACAGGCGTCAGAATCACTACCACCAGTATCCTTTTGCCATACGGTATCTTCTACAGCATTGGCTTCGTACTGTTTAAATGGTTCTTGAAAAGCGAGCGTTTCTTCCTCTATCATTTCAACTCCATTATAGTCTTACATGGAACTGATCAATATTTGTTCAAAACCGTCCGCAAGTTCAATTTCCGCGTTGTTAACCGGCGTTTGTGAAATATCCATAGCTTCAAATGTTGCTAGTAGAAGTTTGATAACGTTTATTGGGTTAACTTTCATGGCTGATGAAATTTGTATTATCCAATACACAGTGCACTGTTTGTAGCTCACTTTAACGTGAAATGGAAGAATCCGAATGCTAACCGTCTTATAAAGCAAGCGATAAAACTGCAAGCTATTGACAACTTGAACTGCCAGAGGCCAATCACACATTACCCGAAAATGTAAACACATTATCGGGTAATGTATGATTAACGTCTTGCAGTTCAAGATGATAATGGCGTGCAGTTTAATATTTGCCCAGTGTAAAAATTCTGCGTAGAATACAAATTTTGCGCAAATATCGTTATCGCGTCATGACGCGATAAGAATATTCGCGCTGGAAGAATTAATTATTGCAGTTAGTCGAGAAAAGCTGATACGTACGCAAATAAACATCGGTCTGTTCGTTGATTGTATAACTTCATACACCGAGATAAAAGATTTCCGAACAGGAGCATTCTGGATAATTACGCATTTAAGAATCGAAGAGTAAACATTTATCTGCGTATGATTTTTTTTACGTGGAATAACAAAAACGATAAAACCAAATATATTTATATATACCATTTGAATTTTATTAATAGTATCGTTAATATATTTTTGTTACTGCTTTGCATCGTTGCATGGGAGATGCTTTCATCAAAACTTTTGAATTGGAGGAAGAATCATTTCGGTACGAAAATATAATTATGAAAATATGAAAATATGAGCCTTATAAGTAAGGGGTAGCCCCAGGTCCCCACTTCCACAGCACCGCGCCTAAAACTCAAAACGAATATGCCTGCACACACAAACAGAAAATTGATATTACCGATGAAATGAAAACAGTTTTAACGAAATTCGTGAAACCTTTCGCGAAACTTCAAACGAAAAGCAATTAGAGGGGGTAGTTTACCCTTAAAATGTGAAAATTTGAAAACGTAATAATTTTAAAACGCGGGAGAATATTTTGAATCCGCGGATACATGTTAAACACAGAAAACACGACGGTGATGAACAAATTTAGGTTAGAGGTGGTTTACCCCCTTAAATTTGCTGTCCCGTTGAAACACAAAAACGCGCCAACTTGAATTTTGATTCCCTTCAAAATGATACCTGTTTTATTAATTTTCATACAACTCTCTTAAGCGTGGGGTGAAAAAGGGCAAATGGAGGCGTGGTTTACCCCTCAATTATATTTCTAATCAACACTCTCGTAGTGGATTTCTCATCGCTTAATATTAGAGGAAATTTCGATTTTGTTGCATTCAGATCGGTGGACTGATTGTGGGAGAAACTTTGAGGGGTGGTTTCATCCCCTAACACCGTTTTCCTGCCGATACAAAAAAACATGTTTAATAGTTTGCAATGCTTTACCACATATATGAGTTTCAACGAAATCGAGAGCGGATACTTCAATGATGTTTCTCGTTAGAGGGGTAGTTACCCCTTAAGACGAATGTAATGATTTTGAAATATGATAAAACATTAAATTGTAGCTTATAGAAATATTTAAAATCAGCGGATATACTTTAAACACAGAAAAAACGACCGTGATAAATAAATTTATGTTAGGGATGGTTTACCCCCTTAAATGTTCTATGCCGCCAAAACGCAAAATCCCGTCAACTTGAATTTTGATTCCCCTTCAAAATGATACCTGTTTTATAAATTTGCATACAGCTCCCTTAAGTATGGGGTGAAAACAAATAAAATTGAGGGGTGGTTTACCGCCTAATAAAATTTTTTCTTAAGATTTTCATAGTGGATTTTTCATCGCTTTTCATTAGAAGAATTTTCGTTTTTGTTTCATTCAGATCGGTGGATTGCTTCTGGGTGATACTGCAAAATCACCCCTCGACACGCCTTTCTTTGAGAGGCGGTTTCCCCCCGTAAAATCCGTTTTTCCGCCGATAAAAAAAAATACCTGCCTCAAAGTTTTCGATGCTCTATCACATATATGTGTTACAACAAAATCGGAGGCGGACACCTGAGGGATGTTCCTTGTAAGAAGACAGTGAACTCATCCGCGATGTCCGCGATGTAGCGTTTCCCAAGCTTGGTGTGGACGGCACGTAAGTTGGTGATTCGATAATCTGTGTGAAAGGGGAGTTCTGACAGTTACTTCGTTGGAAGGAATGCCGTTATCCGGCCGACTTTGTTGATACTCGTGAAATCCATTGTCCACACTTTTCAAAGTTCCTTTTGGAGAGACGTTGATGTTGCGGTGGAATAGTGCAGTCAAAGCTCGGTCCATGAAATTATATACTCGGTCGTGACCCCCTCACTTAAATTTTCAAACTTCTCCCCACTTTTCCAATCATTAAAAACAGAGCCTCGATGGCCCGGACATCCGTTCGACGATGGTGTTCCAACGAATTTCGTATTTTCTCCCATGGGTGCTCAGACTTGTAAAAATCCCACGCTGTTGTATTTCCCACCTTTGTATGTCATGCAGAGATTATGATCACGTGCCGGTTGCCGCATACGTTCGAACATTTCCAAATCTTCGTCGAAGGCCTTTACAAGTCGTGCTGGTACGACGACGGTGAACTCATCCGCGATGTCCGCGATGTAGCGTTTGCCAAACTTCGTTTGGACGTGTTATGCTCGCTCGTGTTACTGAGCGGGCTGAGATTTATTTTTGGATTGACTCTAGAGTCGGAGTCTTCCGATCTATCTGAATATATTTTTCGGGTTAGCTATTAAAGCGCTTGGCGCACCTATCTAGTCGGTTAATATAAGGGTCTTGGGCCAATTGAATAAAGAGACAAGTATGCTCTGTCGAAATATATGTATATATTTCGTTATCAAGGTTTAAGAAATCGGAAATGGAGGTTACAATTTTGATCCAGATAATTATTATTGACAATTTAGCTTATTTTCGTAGTTTCCTTTCATTGGTTAAATCGGTTTGACAAAGTCGAAAATTATTACATTAAAGATGGGTTCATTGAACTTACGATTTGATGAGCTTGTAATTTGATACCGTGCTGACGCTAGACGTTCGGGTCTTCTCAATGACAGTGCACATGAATAGTATGGCACTCACTCACGCAAATTACGAGTTGGGGTTTATTATTTGAGCGATTGGTTGAACGAATAATTATTTCTACACAGTAATGAGTTCTTTTTAGCCTGCAAAGCGTGATGAGACGCTGCACCTCAGTGCCTCACTTCATCCTCGGGTAGTGATGCTTGATCGCTAAGAATCGAAGACGCGTACGCAAAACTAACTTCTAAGGACACGGAAAAAGACTCAGGGTACAGAAGCCTCGGCCCCTGTTGAGCTCCGCACAATCCTAAGATTCGCGAGAGACTAACGTAAATTATTACAACGCGATGGTGGGTTGCCTCTTAATTTTTGTGCCAATCAGTAATTTTGCTTGCCTCTAAGTGACGTAATTCGAAATACGTATAGGCTAAGCGGCTGTGGCTTTTTCCGAGTCCTCATTGAAGTTCATTCGCCTCGCAAGTTGCTGATGAAGATATTAGCATTGTGAAAAAATCGGGGTTGAAACTAAACGGATCAATTTTGGTTTCTCAATGCGAGGTGTCGTATGCTCGGAGAAAGCATGACTTTACAATATAAAGTTCAAATGAGTTCAATTCCGAAGGAGTTAAATCGCTATAACGTATGTGAAAATCTATTAGAGGGAATGTGAAGGAGAATTATGGAAAAATAATATACGGATGTAACAGACGGCTCTCATGTCGGAGATTCGATGAATCGAGTGAACGCGGAGTGCCGACAGCTTCTCCGTTGGAAGGAATTCCGCCATCAGGCTCACTTTGTTGATAGTCGTAAAATCCATGTTCCACACGTTTCTCTTTTCAAAAAATTTCAAAGTTATTTTTGAAGATGTTGATGTGGCGGTGGAATTGTGCAGCCTGAGCTTGGCCCATGAAATTATAAGCTCCCTCGTTTTGTAACCCCACCACTCAAATTTTCAAACTTCTCCCGACTTTTCCGATAATGACAAACGGGTTCAGTCACGTTCGTGGAAAGTTTCCCACCTCATGACATTTTTCACAGTCTCGACTTTGAGAACTCTTCCGCCGAATTTATGAGTACAGTTTGTTCTCGTGGTCTTTGTTCTAACACGATGCTACACATATTTATAAGTTCGAAAAAATTGTCAAAGCTAGAAACGATGTTGGTTTGTTGACTGCTTCATTCAAAGTGTTACAACTTCCGAGCAGCAGCAATCACAACGTTCCACACTTTAAAGAAAAAATTATTTTCCCTCTCTATCTTTATATTAGACGTCTAACAGCTTCCCCTCTCAGGCTTTTTTATACCGCCATTCGTATACAATCGGGGATAGAGCAGAAAAAAGAAATAGAGCGATCAATGTAGGGTCTGTGAGGGATTTCACGAGTTTTTAAGACGTGACGCGCTGTCGACTGACATTAAACGCCATTCGATATCTAGACCGAATATTCAACATGGTGTCAGAGGCGTGAGTGAGAGACATACTCTATATATGCATTCTGGTAGGCCCAAACACACACACACACACGCACACACGCGCGCGCGCACGCACCCGCACACACACACACACACCCACACACACACACACACGTTATTCTATGTAATACACTCTGATAATTTGTATTCAATATTGTTCTATTCTTGATGAAAGTGTTCTATTGCAACCGTTCTGTATACAATTTATAGGAGAAAAAAAGAATAAGTACTTATTTATTATGATTGTTGTCTCGTTCTATTCAACCCGCCGCCAGGCCGCATGGTTGGCATCCCCGTCCTGCCCCTCGCCGTGTGACGTCTACCTGTAAAATCACCAATTTGGCGTCAAGTCCCCAAATCTGGAAACCCTAGTCGAGATCACACTTTCGTTTCGCAGAACACTCAAAGTTTTATCGGTAGCTGGTACACGACAGAGTACCGCGAAATTCGAAGGAAGCCGTCGAAAACTATCAACCATCCCTTTCGGAGTTTCGAGCCAGAGTTGTTTTTCGACCCTGTTCGCATAACAATAACCGAGCGACGATCTCAGCGTCGATATGCCGGAAAATCAGAAGAGAAACGATTTTTTCGAATCATGAACTTTCCGACAACGTTCGAGATTCCAACAATAAATCCGTAGCCAAGCTAGCTCGCCCATACCTTCATGCGCGCTGGCCGCGAGTCGCAGCGCGAAAGCGAGCCTCCTCGCAAACCTGAGATTTCTCTTGGAAAATCAAGGAAAATCTCGATTAGCTGACAAATATTCCACCATCGAGAACCAAGAAGGGAAAGAAGCAGCCATTTCCCTTCCCTTGCCTCACGTGCGAGAGCTTAAATTTCTCGAAAGCCGAATTTTCCGCAATAACTTCAAAATCGAGAACTTAATTCTCAATCAAGGATTATAATTGAGATATAAGGAATAACATCGATAACAAACCGAGAAAATGTATACAACAAAAAAATATTACTTTGCTAATAAAAATAAGATAATAAAAATATTACCTTCAAGAAATCGGTAACATCACGGTCGGGAGCAAATACCGGGACGGATTAATGAATAATTCGCTCGCGTAAGCGAGAACGCAAGCGGGAACGCCAGGGAGAGCAAAAAACACATCCAAACAAAAGGCCCGAAAACTCCCTATCTATCGCGGCCGTATGTTAGGCGCCATTTGTAACGGATAGTTTCCTTCGGGTCTCTCGGTCCACAGAAAATGTTCGCGTCACCTTCGGCCGTCCACTCTTGCCAATGATCTCGAATGCTCCGGTTGGCACCAGCTAATTTGTTTCACCAGGTAAGCGACCGGTATGACCTGGGGGATGAGGTGAACTATGTCCATCCCCGCCAAGCGGCACAAACGCGAAATCTTCAAAAAAAATAAAATAAACAAAGCACGGGTTAAAAAGAGAACGAATTACTTTTTGCGGGTCGCCGAATCGACAAACCGCAACTGGGATCATAAGCGTAAGCGAACGGTCCCTGCAGTGCACGGCCGCACAGACTGCAAAGCATGATAGAGAGTGACGGGATCTGATTTAGATAGATAGAGAATCGTAACGAGATTATTGAGGACGCAAACGAATCGTTTGTTATTCCGAGAACTACACGGGATAATCCCCAGGTTCAGCTCGGTAGAGAAATCTCGTGCGAGTATTCCTCAACACACGGTAATATGGACTTCACGAAAACGCATTCGATAACAAACACTTCACTTGCAGGGATGGGAACGAAGCTAATCGTGTCGACAGAAATACCACCAACACAAGAATGCGAGACCAATGCCGCGTTGCCGAAACGGCGACGCCAGGGAGACTGCTTCGTCGAAACCTTTTCGCAAACTCGACTTCTAAACGTAAAATCCCTAGACCGAGAGCTTCGTTCCGTTCTCCGCCCGTTCTCCAGCATTCATGCTCCTTTTCCATGGGGCGCTGGCAGTGCGCCCAGAATTCCGTCCATTTTTAGGGACGTCCGTCGAGCGCTTCTCTCCGTCGATAAGAACGCCCTAAACGTCAAACAAACCCAACGAAATCAAATTCCTGATATCGGTAGTATGCCCTAAACTGTAGGCGAAGCGAATCGGAGGGGTGCGACCATACGGGAACGAAGCTGATCTGTAGCTGTTCGGGGAATCCTTTGTGGCTGTGACTTACGAAAAATCACATCACATATACAAGGTTCGTCACGAGAAATAGAACACCTGAATAATTTTGTTGGATTTGAAAATACGAAGTATGTACACATTAGAATTTGCATGGTTTGGAAAGAGGCACATGGCTATCATGATATATTTTTTATAATTTCATTTTTTTCGTTTTTTTCAAGGTCGTCAGAGTTTTAAAAAGATGAAATGGCATATTTTTTCCCCTCGCACATTGTGGCCGGCATCCGATCGATTTCAACCATGTAGCATCGTATGATCTTCGTCCCAGAAATATTGAATAAATAATAATTCGACGCATAATAGTTTGTTCTTTATTTCTAGTGTGCTAAATGATCCCTGAGAGCTGCGTTACATTTAAATGTATTACAATAATACGACAGAGATTATTATGATCAGGATATCGATCTTCGTACAGCCGTACTGCTTCGCTTAAGCACTTTCGACATTCTCCATAAATGAAAAGCATGCCGATTTTTTCTTCATTCGAGTAACGTATTGTCAAACGTTCATCGATAAACTAATATATTAGAAAATTTAGAAACTTTATAAATCTGATCGTAAGAAGGTATTCAGAGGATTCGGGTAGAATATCCATAAGACGAATTTCCATAACCAAATATCTATAAGTCGAACATTTATAAGTCGAATATCCATAAGACGAATATCCATAAGTACGTATATGCATAAGTGAGTATAGGATAGAAATGAGTGCCAGAAATGGCGGGAGCGGGATATTCGACTCATGGATATTCGTACTTATGGATATTCGACTTATCGATATTCACTTATGGATATTTGGCGACAGTGATTCAGAGTGATAAGTAGGTGATAAAGAAGATTGCGTACATACGAATAGGTGAAGGTGTTTCATAGATCTTCTGTCATCACCGAACCCGTGATTCTGTTGTGTTAATGTAATATAATTGAAATTCAAATTCAAATTAAATTCAAATTAAATAATTTGAATGTAACCCAGCTCACAGGAATCATTAAGCATAACAGAAATGAAGAAAAAACTATCACACGGTGAATTATTAATTATTCAATATTTCTCGGTTGAAGGTCATTTGAAGGTCATACTAAGTCACATGGTTAAATTCGTTTGGATGCTATTATCGGGGTAGGATACAATGTGTAAGAGGAACAAATATGCCTTTCTATTTTTTTTAACTTTGGAAACGTTAAAAAACAAACAAAAATGCAAAGAAAATATATTATGTTAGCCATGTGCGTCCTTCGAAACTATTCAAATTCCGACATGGAAATACTTCGTTTTTCAAATCCAACAGAGATTTTAAGGGGTTCTAGTTCTCGTGACTCACCTTGGATATATGAAGCCAAATACTCGCTACTCAAGGAGATAACATAAAAGCTTGAAAAGTTATAGAATTTCCATAGGTCGTGTTTGACCGCAAATTCGTGGTTTACAATTTGTGAATTTAATGTATGATTCAAATTGCAGGGCCTAGAATCCGCCACTTTTTATAGACACTGTCTACGCCAGCGCAGTAGCACGCGGGCGGGGAAGGAGCATAAAATGTCATATTTTGCTATGCGATTTTCAAAGATTATAATATTAAGTCAATGTGCTTAATATTAGTAATGTAATACAGAACAGAAACGAAATATTTCATGCCTAATTATTGGTCCTTGAACTCAACATCTTTATTCAATGGTTTGAATGAGATTCCGGAAATCAGTGTTAAGACCTTGCAAAAATTCTTTGACTATCGCCCGAAAACAATTAATTCATTCCATTTTATTAGGATCCCAACGATCATTTTCGAAGTGGAATTGACCAATATACGGGGTGTTTCATAATAAGGGACCCGCCCGGAACGGGTGGGTTCATGGGGGTACCCCGAGTAAAACTGCCAAGGCGTCTTTTTCCGTCAAATCATTTTTTAATGAGAGCCATTAGACCTTTGGCGTTCAAATGATTGTTGTAGGGCTGCAGTCTGCCCTTAGCGACGACGCCACTCGAGCGCCGAGTCAGAGCGCGAGACACGTAGCAGGCAGCAAGCAAGGTGGCTAGCTCTATCTCGCTGGCACGGCTAGTTTACCGTTTCGTGTATCGTCTGCTATTAATTTATGTCATCTTGGGTGGGCAAATTGAGAGCGCGCGTTTGACAGGTAACTTCTTGACGTTTTGTGTATCATACGCTTAGGCTGCCGGTTAGCTAATCGGGTTCGAGATGCGTGACAGGCCGGCCGATTAGACATTTGCCGCTTCGTCTTCTGTCGCTCCATGAATTCCGGGCCGAAGCGTGAAGGTTGCCGACATTCATGAGACTTGTAATTATACCCGCGACCGATGATGATAAAAAATCAGATTATTCAATGCATTCGTAACCATTATTTTCTAGAGAAATAAAGCACAGAATGATCAATAATTAAGTGTTTTTCTAATTTGGATGTGCCATACGATTAGTTTTTTTTTCGTATTGCCGTTATCGGGAAGATTCCACCTGGACGTTTCCATATTGGATCACGAATAAATTATTCAATTTTCATTACGACGGTAATCAAATTTTTCATTCTTAGTTGGTGCGGCGGTGCTCAAAATTATCACGTCCTATGATATTATTCAATAAGAGTTTCTGTTATCTTTGTTATCTCAAGAAACAAAAATTAAAAGAGTCGGCATCAAACCAATATTTTTGGTATTTCAAGTACAGAGGTACAGCACGTTTTTTCATTTTGTTTTTTACAAGCTTTTATGTAACTTGACTTGTTGTTAGATGCGAAACGGAAAATCGATATTTCACCCCCTTTCCAACTACTTAGAGCTTTGCACTTTGCAATCATCGATCTCAAATGTACCAGCGCATGATTGGAATAATTTTTTTTTTTTCAATGACGCCTTTCTGTTGAATGCAAAATGGAAAGTCGATATTTCATCCACCTCTCAACTACTTGGTACGCTTAAATTTTGCAAACATGCAACTAAGTAGTGACACGAGCTTGCATTTATGGTCACATTTAGGTGACTTGGTAAAACAAATTATTTTCTACCTCTTAGCATATTAAATAAAAGCTTGTTAAAAAATAGTTGTTTTACATATAAATGTCTATTTATGTTCCCGGTAATTTAAATATCCGAATTATCCACTTGGCGAGTGCGCCAATCTTGGGAAAAATGGACTCACATATTTATACAAACACCGAAGATTAAATGCAAATAGCCACTGCTAGTTCATCAGGCTGCGCGCTGCTACGTGAGCAAAGTAAACAAATCAGTGCTCCGTATGAACCCTGGACCCTCTATCAAACATTTCTGAAATGGTTCGTCGATTTTCACACTTAATTTCAGCCCAGTTCCTCTCAAAGCAAGAGGATACCTTTGGCTACAGTGCAAGCAACAAAAATGGCGGTAACATCGAGGTTCATGTCGCGAAGATGAAATGGATGACTTTCGTGATGGTTGTAGGCGTTTTAGGCGCGAACGATTGCCACTCAGTTCCTAGCGAACAGAGGTGAAATCGATTTTCTTAAGGGAGCTTTCCAGTGTGAAATTTTCAAAAAATCGATTTTTTTTTTGCTTTATCGAATAGTATACACTCTTCCGAATATTCCCTGAAATTTGCATGCCGAAATTCAGATTATTTCGGTTACTGTACAGCATTTCTTGGAAGAAGGCAACGGAGCGCTACAGCTACAGCGAAACTTTGAACGCGTTTTTCTCGAAACAGCATTTTTCAAAACGGTGTCCAACTTGGAGGGCAGAGTTTTAAAGCTATCGAGTTGAATTTTTTACACAATATTCTTAACGTCATTGTTTATCGTGCTATGGAAGCTTTTTTTTTTTGACATCTTCCTATTTTTTTGTAAAAAAAACTGTCAAAAAAAATGCTAAAATCGATACTTTTTGTTCAAACCGGCGCCATTTTTGCAAAAAAAAAAAAAAAAAAAAGCCTCCATAGCACGAAAGCCAATTATATACCGATCAATAATCTTTTTGTGTTTTTTGTTTCAGATCAAAATTGTGACCCCCAACGTGGACACCACATCCAAGTGCATTTTCTGCAACAATTGTTTCATCATTTTTATAGATATTAATTAATAAATAAATCGATCTTTAAAAAATTGTTTTTTATTCTTCAATACCCAATTAATATACAAAAAAAAACCAGACCGATCAGATTATTTTTTCTTTTAAAAAAAAAATCGCGAAAAACAGCGATTTTTCGGGCTGTCACACTGGAAAGCTTCCTTAATCATTCTTCTAGCATACATAACACATTCTCGGTACCCTCCCGTCGACTTTGTCGTCGATCTCATCTCGTTCCCGATCGGAAAGAGTGGATCATGTAAGCAGTGGTGTAAGCTGCGAATACGATAGCTCCTTTGCGTACGTGTGAAATATAAAATCAACGGCTCGGTAGGCACATTCGGGTAGTTTTCTCTATGACCCCGTTCTCCTCGTCATCAACTCACGCTCAGCCGCGGCGCTCGAGTGGCGTCGTCGCTGAGAAAAGACCGCAGCCCTACACTAATCATTCGAACGCCATTCGAAACGCCGAACGAAAAACTATTTAACGGGAAAAAAATGCGTGGGCAGCTTTACTCGGGGTACCGCCCTGGACCCGCCCGTTTCGGGTGGGTGACTCATTATGAAATATGTTATATACCTGTCGTATACATAATATATACAGGGTGGACCATTTAACGTGACTACCCCAAATATCTCCGTTACCTTTAAAGTGGGGAAAAGATGTCAGGGAGTAATTTGATTGATTTCGAAGGGCAGATACAGTAGTAAAAAATTAATGTTCGTCCAGGTCATAGTTTTTGCTCTCTCAACATCATTAATAATACCATAGGTCATTGAATTCGTCTAAATTTTAGCTATTCCGGCTTAATAAAAAAAAATATGTTCCCATTTAAAAAACTATTCATGACCTTGAGAACGCAAAAAGTATGACCTTCACAAAAATGATTTTTTTACTACTGTATCAGTCCTTCGAAATCAACCAAATTACCTCGTGACATTATTTTCGTCACTCTCAAGGCATCGGAGATATTTAGGGTGGTCACATGAAATGGTCCACCCTGTATGATAGCAAGGATAGGAAGTGCATACTGTATCATCAATGTTGAACATGCGAAAGATATTATGTTGAAGTTGTAATAAGAAATTCTACTGTAAGAAGGTGCTAGGCGAGTAAATAAAAGACATGTATTTCTTTAATGCAGGTACCACTGAAACGAGTCCACTTGTTTACGATCTTCCAGCTTGCATGCTTGGCGTGCCTTTGGACGATTAAGTCATTCAGTAGTACATCCATTTTCTTTCCCCTTATGGTGAGTAGCTTCAAAAAACGGTTTACGAATTTTTACAAGATGCTTATATCATTTTCTTCATTTTAGCTCGTCGTCATGATCGGCATTCGGAAATCTCTTGACCTCGTGTTCACGCAGCGCGAGCTTAAGATATTGGATGATGTGATGCCGGAATCTCGCAGAAAGCACGCTGACGATCCTCAGCGATTGGAAAACGGCGAGGTTAGCACTGTAACACGAATACTAAAGGCTATTGCGTGTCGTAAATAACCCACGATAAATATTTCTGGGAAGAAATTACACTATAACTATAACGGTATTAAAATATGTAAACATTCTACGGTAAAGCAATTTCAGAGTCGCTATACGAAAGCCGCTTGCGAAAAACATGTTACAACGAAAATTTGATGTTTATTGAATATTATTATTACTATTTTAATCCTAAGGCAGTAACTTTGGCATTAGAAGGATTAAACAATAACAAGATAGATAGCTGACATCCACTTCCAAAAAAGTTGTGCAATCACCCACACTCTTAATGGTTCACGATCAACTTACTTCGAGGTTTTTCGAAGCCGCTCGACTATTTGAAGTTGCCTAAGCACTATTTTACAATATAATAGTAGTTTTTAAAATCTAACAGTTTGTGGTAGGTGCTCGTTTTCATTTTGTTCAGTTCCGAAATATTCCAATAATACACCCCAGAATATGATTATATTCTTTTAGAGCAAGAATGGGTTTTCAACATTTTATTGTAACAAAAGAAATTTGGTTCGAACGAACTATGAAACAATTTCTCAAATGAAACTTTTATTAGAATATTCGCATAGCAAAAGGCTTCCAAAAATCTCGGGCCAGGTTCATTTACGTCGATAGTATCATATTCGATGGAAACGTTTGCACAGTAATACAAGTATAATATCCATTATTATTGTTATCATAATTGCTATCACCATAGTTATTATTGTTATCAGGTTATAACTATTATTATGATTATGATTATTATCCGCATTATTATTATCATCATCATCTCTATTGTTGTTGTTGCTGTTGTGGTTATGGTTGGTGTTGTTATTATCATAACTAGTATGACTCATCCTATCCTCATTTTTTCGGCTCTGCGTCTATCAATTTATATTACGAATACCACTTTATATTTGTCTGCAAATATTGTTAGAAGTATCATATAAATATACGATGCTGTATTCCTTTAGTTATTCATAATAAATTATTATTATTTATCATGATATAAAAAATAGGACCACACCTGCACGTAAAACACGCACACAACATATACCAAATTCCTGTTTTGACAAAACATCTGTGACCATAATACTATCACCAGCACGATAAAATTGAAAGTTAACAACAATACATATGTCTCTATGGTGTATGTACATACTATTTTGAGTTACTCGATACTGATTCCATTCCTAAGCTTCTTCCAACATAAAAACTCTAGACATTTGCAGGGGGAAAACAAACTGGGAGGCAAATTAAAGTCATTCTTTTCTCACTTCTGTCAAACAGTTTCTCATAACAAATGAACGTAGAATCGTTTAAAAATAAAAATATCTTTTGAGCTCAAATTATTCGCTTAAAAATATATAATTGAATTGAAAGAAGAACTTCGTTGTGCCAGCAAAACATAAAAAAATGTTCAATTATTAGTTCAAAATCAGATCACTCACAAAAAAATATTACTATCAAATAATAAGCTTTTAAGAGGTCGAAAAACTGTGGAAATTTACGAAGGATAACAGCAGTCAACGGAAACGCCATTAGCACAGTTTAGGTGAGATAGTCGCCTCGGATTTAAAACACATCTGCTTCGTAATTGTTCTTTCTTATTGCCTCGGCAACTCGTTTATACAACGTGAAGAACTTGACGGTAGCCGAAACCGCAGGTTAAATAATTCAGTATATGGAATCGAAACATACTACGAGCAGCTACTTTTACTTGCAGGCCAGTTTCGCGCTCAAAAAAATGATAGAAATAATTGTTCTTCTATTTTTCATATAAAACACCTGAACCTGCACTATTACCTTAGAACCAGCTGAACTTGTCTTTTCGTATTGCTCTAACAATACTGAAAGCTAAGGAACCTTTTGCAGACTATGTTTTCTCAACCATGATATCTAATCATATTTTGCCAACAGTGTTACACGCATCAGATTTAATCACTTATGCATATTCGTATTCTTAATATATAAACCTCGCAATCCGCATTCACACGCATTGTCCATAAAATGAGATTGGAATTTAAATTGTCCATAAAATGGGATGGGCCATTTGTGCCCGCTTTATATAATGTTTTTGACTTTGCTGTATTATTTGTTCGCCGCGCCGGGAGAGGGAGGGGAAGTGAGCTTCCATCAGAAAACAATATGTCATCTCTTGACAATATAATAGAGGTGGTAATATTTGAATGTAACTTTCGCATTCGTTTATGCATCTGTGATTAAGTGCATGATTAAGTGCATTGTACAAAAATATGTACAAAGAGAAAAAGCTGATCCAATGAACATACGGCCGTCTTGGTCGACGCAATCTCGTTAAAACCTTTCTTGTACATAATTACTCATTGTCAGTTACACTATCGTAATAAATTCCTCGGAACAGAAGTTCTCAATCGTGTGGGTGAAGCAGTAGTAGGGTTAAACAATGTTAATGCATCGCTTCAACAAACTACACATTTTAAGCGAACACTTTAAAACTGTACAGTCAAGTTACAGCCTCAGAAAAACGGAACTGAAAATGATAATGTATATATTTTTTCCAAAGCATCATACCACGAATATCGTACATAGTTCATAAGCTGTCGTAGAAACGTTTTAAGGTTTAACTACCGAGTCTCGGGGTTCAAAATAATATCCGAGGGATATTATTTTGACTGTCTTTGTAATGTTTAAATAAATTTCTCAAGCTCCAATATATGAAATCACCGACTACTTCACATTGGAAGACAACAACCAACTTTGTGATAATAATTTTTGCCCATAAAAATACTACGAATTCCTCAACGAGTTCTGCTCAGCAGACGAAGCTAATGTGCAGGAGATCGCGAATATCATAACTCAATAGCTAGAAGTTCAATCAATTTGATTTTCATGTCTTCGCTTTATTCGTCAACATCGTACAGATCCAGTATGCGGCAGCATCTTCCTGTGTCTGTTAACAGTCTGATTATGTCAAATAAACGTCATCATTATACAACGTATTGTTTAGAATGTAAAGAATGTCAGCTCCAAATTTTAAGTCAGAATTATAAATTGAAAACAAGAAAGTGAGAAAGAATAACTATCAACTTTCTTTACATGAAATTTTACAAAAGCTATAATAAAAAGAAACGCCTATCGCAAATGAGTGTGCAACGGCAAGCGGAAGCCTCGCTCGGGTAGAGTGACTCAGGGTGGCATTGTCTAAGATTGTTGCTCATGGCTCTCCAATCATTCAAAAAAGACAGCGCGGCTGTAGTTCAAAGCCGATGACGCAACGTTCGTTATGGAATTCGAAGTGTATGAGAGGTAAAATGCAGAACGAAAAGGTCATCCAGATCACATATATCTGGGTATGTAGAAAAAGGTAAAAAAGAAGTTGCGGTTTAAAAATCAGTATAACCACGGAAAGGCCAAACATGCGTGTCGTGCATAAAAGCGCTGTCTATTCAGTAGTAATGCGGCTTTATTACATAAGGAAAGATAACCGTTATGGGAGTTTTCGGTTGACCGCGCACACAACAGGATCCTACTCACAAAAGTGAGTACCGTCTAATGCCCGGGCGAGAATGTGACCGGGCATTTCCTTCTTTGTGCCGGGCTCTGACTGGCTTGCTTCGTTTGATTCACCTTGCCGGGGCCTCTTATGGAATAGACCTGGAAAATGACAAAATCGTGCTTTACGGCTTACATTCTATGTTCAGAAGTTACAATGTTCTCGCCGAAGTACATTACAAGCAAGTACCCACTTTCACGAAATAAACCAGCCAAAACATTAACATTTCCTGAGAAGTGAAGCCTGACTAAATGGTGTACCGCGGATCTAAGCTTGGGGGGGGGGGGGGGGGAGGCGTCTCAAGGTTTAGTTTCGAGGAAGAGGAGGCGACGGCAATTGACTTAATTTTTTCTTTTAGGGGCGTGGGGCGCTGCCCCGTGCTTATCGCTGGGTACGCCCTTGGCCTGAAAACAACCCTAGAACAGTACACATCCGGATTCGATCATTATCAGTACACTGGGTGTTTGCCACCCGGCCAACTTTAGACAACGATGGTTTCAGCTGTAACTGAGATATTTTCGTGAATTTAACGCAGAATTTTCTGTTAAGGTATTAAAAATACGAGAACGTAAAAAAAACTGATTTTATAACTATTTATTATAAATAAATCATATTTTTCTAAGAGGTGTTTAAAAAATGCATGATTTCCGTAAAAAAATCATATCTTCTGCAATTTTTACCGTTTCAAACTTTATTTTGCGCCACTTTTAAGATGAAGATTGACACTTTTGATTAAAATGAAGTGGCATTAGAGTCCGCTCTAAAAAGTATAATTATTTAGAAAGATGGAAGTGAATTTTTTGTATCAGTAAAACGCATGTTTTTCGTTGTAGAATTCATATTTTTAAAATTTCTGGTATTTTTTAATTGTTTCTGGTGGCATTATCAATCAATACGGTGTAACTATGTGAAAAAAATTACGTGCTCCATAATAAAACAAAACTGTCGGATAGTGTCAAAGGAGCTTTTGTCAATAAGTACATATATAGTGATGACAAAAAGAATAGCATTTATTTAATAGAAAGTAGTGCACAATTTATTCGTGTTGCACACAAGGCTTCGGTGGTCCTCGCAAATATGTTTCAGGCAAGACAAGCAAACTTTTTTCTTTTGCGATCTCGTTGGGAGTCGCAAAAGGAGCAGTGATCTTGTCTTACAGAGCATCTGAGCTCAATTTGAGGCAGTTCTTGTACTTTCAAAACATGCATTACGTGGCTTTTCAAATTTGCCCGCATTGTGGACATGAGTCCACAATGCCTCTTGTAAAAGTGACGTTTTGGTAGGGTAATCGCTAGTTCTTGCAAAAACGTCCGTCGATTATTAAGGTTGTTCGCTGAATTGCAATAGAAATTGACCATTGCATTTATTCTGGCTTGATCAAGCATCCCACATAAAAATCGTATCCGCCACCGAGACGCTTTTCTCGCCGTTGTATATTCGTGACAGAGGTAATCGAAAGAGTCAGCGTCTCCTTTCGTAGCTTTGTAGGCACAGGAGTTTGCCAGTCTCAACGTTCATTTCTGGAGTCAGTTTTAGCGATGACAGTAGAAGAACTATCCTATTCTTTTTAGGCGTGTAGGAAACCAGCGTTATTTCAGCATCGTACCTTTGAAGACCCAGCTTCTCCAGATCGTGCTATCTCCAATGGAATGTGACGATTGTTCTTGTGTATAGTTCCAACGATGGTAAGATTATAATCGTGCAACATTTCCCGGACGAGTTCCGCCGGGGTGAACCGATTATCGCATATTACATTTATGTTTGAACCATGAACAGGAGTTGACACATTCGCACGTAATATTAAGGAACAAATTTGTTGGGCCGTTTGAACTTTTCTTACGTAAGGCACGGCATTTATCATGTACAAAGTATTTGCATCGGACACCATCACGATTATTGATATGTACTTGTCTGGCTTAGACTTCAGATAAATACGAAAACTACAACGACCTCGAAATCCAAGGAATTTCTCGTCGATGGTGCCGAATTCACGAGGTGTGCAGTACTTCTCGCAATTTTCTATTATTACGTTCCAGATTTCTCGTATCACTGCCAACTTATCGGATCGTTTTCACTCACCTCGTGTGGCCTTGCCGTCAAAACCGAGCGTTGTTGACAAAAACTAACATTTTTTTGCGGCATTGTGCTTCGGAATATACTTTGGCCGTACTCGACAGACCATAGTACGTCAATACTGATTTTATTGGTTTTTTGAATACCAGATAAATACAGTAAGCCGATGAAAGCATATATCTCTTTATGAAATGTCTGTTCCGTTTCAATCTTGGAGCGCTGACTTTGCATCTCTTCGTTTGTGCGGGTGACGATTTGTTTGAGCATTGATTTGTCGAACATTAAGCTGCAAGCGTGGAGAGGAGATTTGCATTATCTTGCAGCTTCAATCGATCCTGGTAGGTGCAGAACAAGAGAAGTGCCTCGCGGCCTCCCTATAAAATAAAGAAAACATATACATGATGAGCAATCAGATAACATAGTATTCTATTCATATTATATTCTTATGATATATTCATTTAAATATATCCATATTACATATTCATATTGTATATTAATATTATCTATTCTCCGGAAATGTTTACATTATTATCTAGAGCTTCAAGCTTTTTTAAATGCCAACATTCAATTTTTTGCCCTAGTCTGCATAACTTCAATAATCCGACTGTATTTCATACTCAGCGTCGCTAATGTACACGTCGTCGCCAGTATCGGCCACCTCTTCACTCTGGAACGCTTTCCGCAGTTCCACGGCGCTTCGTAGATTGTATCTCGAGCTCATTTTGCTACGCAACGATATAAAGGAGTTCTAATTGTACAAGTATTTCATTTTATTTTATAACTTTCGTCACTTATATACCGCATTTGAATGTATTGTAGGGTATTTAAAAAAAGTTATATTGCAATAAAAGATTTAAATAATAAAATAGTGCTATTTATCACTGCCACTTACATAATAATATACGTCGACGTCAACAGGGGAAAAAATATGGGTTCGAAAAGTTACGATAACGGTATACATGAGTGTAAGCCACCTGGGACAAACATTACTCCGTTTTACTCGAGAGCCAAGGTCGAACTGCCAACCGAAACCTCTTGGACACTGAAAGGAAACTCCAAATCGAATTTACGTAAAGGGGGAAATCGCTACAGCCTACCTAAGAGAACTACGCGACGGAAAAATACGGCCTGGGTGTGCGCCACCCAGTGTACCGTGCTAGGGTTATGGATGGGCTACAATAAAAAATCACAATAAAATGTTAAAAATTCGACCTATCATCAAAAATCCAAGCGGAGTTTATGCGCAAAATTTAAAGATGATTGACCGAACACATCCACATTTACACAATAACTAATTATAAGAATGTATGGTAGATATCGTCACCGCGAAAACTATTGTGAAATCAATTTTCTCACTTTCAACTGCCATGTCCTTGCGTAACTGCATCCCTGCGAAATAAGCTGTGACACATGCCAGAGAAACTCTGCTAAGGATGGAAAGAGAAATCTCGATACATATCCCTAAGCCAAACCAGACTGACACTCCATATTTCTCCTTACACAAAAATTATTGAAACGGAGAGTTCAAGATTCCAAGGCAGGTCAACACATTGCGATCATGCACGAAGAATGTACCGCATAACCCAGCCAAAGATCTTGGTCGTCAAAATTTGAAACTACACGGTCCTAGGGCCAATTTCCCCGAGAAGTCGTAAAGCAAAAAATACGTAACTATGAGCTGGATGACTTGCCGATAGACCCTAACGTTGTTTCGATTTTTACCCGTATGAGAACCAACGATAGACTAAGGGCTCCGGAAAACTCCACTTGGCCCGGCCATATAATCGAGAACGCGACGAAAGCGAATGACTAGCTCCGTCTCTCTCGTGTGACGCATTTCGTCGCGAACAAGGCGCTATTCTTCTCCTCTTGGTTTTCCACATACTCGATAAGAGAAGGCGCGCTGAGTTCTCGGAAATGCAGCGCTGATCTCGATTTTATGCGCCCTTACCCAATGATACACCGACAACTCGGTCTCGCTTCCTTTTTCCGACCAATCGCACGCGGCAAATCATATTTTATATCTGGACCGCCAAACAAGATAATTACGTCGGCTAAGAGTCACTCTCCCAAAAATTCCTTCCTCCAAAAATCTATCCCACCCCGACTCCAGGTATCTCAAAAAGTTTTTCCTCGAGTCAGTCTCCCGGCAACTACCATCACATCAAATTCTTTTTATCGAGTCTCAATCCGAGTCTCCGATCAGAATCGTGTGAGCTCATATCTAGAGTTCCTTAACCGATATTCAGTGCGTTGAACCTTCATTCCTTCCCTGTAGAGCGACTGTTGTCTTGCAATTCTAGTTATAAAAATCTTGTACTTCGGAAGTTCTGTAACAGTTACGCGATAATTGTAAGAATCTTGACATTTGTATTTCGCGCAGTATTTCATTGTACTTTCCATTCTCGATCCGCGAAATCCACGAATATTAGAATCTGTGTCAACGAACATCTGTATCCGTCACACTCACTCACACCATCAGCGTGCGTTTTTCGGGCCACCGACGAAGGGCCCTTAGTTTTACGACCGTACCTGACACCCAAGCGACTGGGTCAATACCGAAACGCATTAATGTAAGCGAACACATTTTCACCTTTCGTCTTCAATTTGCATCTTTAAAATAATAGGATCAACCCAAACGGTTGATTCTAATAAATTGCGAGTCAATCGCACACAAGTGTCACAACCATTATTTCAACAATTGGATCATCCACGAAATTCCCTAAAATTACCCCTTCCACCAGCACGTCCCCTTTTTAACCCTCATGCCGTGCTATTACGCTAGGCGTACGCAAGAAGTAGGGATACCACACATATATATATGCCCACGTCCCCTCAGGATGTGACATATAAATTTTTGGGGGCTCGTCCGGGATTATTGAAAAGGGAATGTGCCTTTGCAAATCAACCTCATGGATAAGGAATCAACTTGCGAAACGCTAGATTGAAATATAACTGAGGTTTTGTCGTATCCAAAACCAACCGAATCGATTCACCCCGGTAGTTCAGGTTATGCTTTGAGAGGATCAAACGTTCCACTACTTCCTGGTCTTGGACCTCCCAGTAGATCTTAAAACAACCAGATTTATCCCCAAAAGGCGGAGCCATGAACCCAAAAACCCCAACGTTGAGTATAAACGACTTGATGTTGATCAAAGACGGTGTTAAGATAATCCCAGAATTCGATGGGAAAAATATTCCGTTTTCGGAATTCGTCGCCGGGTGTGAGGACCCAAGGGAAGTGGTTTCCCCTGCGGCCGAGAAGTACCTGGTGAAAATGATCCAGAATAGATTGAGAAACCCCGCTAGGGACATGATTCACGCCACAAAATTCGAGAAAGTACATGACCTATTAGGATATCTTAAAAAGCTTTATGCACCCAACAAAACTGAAATGCAACTAGTCGGAGAACTCAGTACTATTTGCCAAAAGAAGAACGAAACTGTAGCTGAATTTTCTACGCGAATTAAAAGGAAAGGAAAAGAGATACTTGATACACAAAAACCATCAGATAACAGCCTAGAAATCGAGTATTTCAAGAAAAGGATGGACGATTATTTCCTCTCGTGTTTCAAGCGTAGATCAAGGGAGGAGATCGAACAGCGAATCCCCATTGCGATAACATTTCCATTGCTATCGATCATGTAGTTGAAATTGAACGCGATCTTGAAGCATGACGGGAACTACAGACAGTTGCGAACAAATTAGAAAACTTCCCTCCCCTCAAATCAGCTAAAATCTGTACTATCTGTAAAAAGGATAACCACACGTCGGAAAATTGCCGTTTCTCAATGCTCACTTGCCAATTATGCAAAAACCAGGGTCATAGCGCCGATCACTGCAAAAAGAGACAGGACGAATGGGAGGTATTGACCTGCCAGATTGCAAAGGTGCCGGGCACAGCGCGGACAAATGCCACTTAGGACAAAGGTCCTCTATAGTATCCTGTCAATTGTGCAAGACTTCGGGCCACATGGCCCCTGATTGCCCTACTCGTAATAAATCTCTCAACCCTTCAAAGCACATTCCGCGTTTTGAAAGCGTTCCCCAGTGCCAGTATTGCCAAAAGCGTGGGGATGCCGCGGACAATTGCTTCAAATAAAAAAATAACACCTCGAGCCTCGAGTGTCAATTTTGTCACAACCGCGGACAATTGTTTCAAGTTAAAAAACAATAGCTCTCCAAGCACCGAATGCCAGTTCTGCCGCAATCGCGGCCACACGGCAGATAATTGCCCCAAGTTACAAACAAGCGGCGCTCCAAGCATTGAGCATTGAGGACGCGCCGAGTGGTCCGTCCTCGACAGAGCGTCCGGTCCACGCGATAGATCTAGCCCAGCCGAACGGCGGTATCCAACTTATACAATAGGCGCAGAAAAATTCGTCAGGCTACCCTCGGTGTGTATCGGAGCACTACCGGAAAAAGGGAAGATTTAAATGCTATTAGATATTGGTGCCGTCCCAAATTTAATCAAAAAGGAATATACAAAAACTTTGACCGGAATCGATGAAAACGATATCATAAGATTAAACGGAATATCTGAACTACCAGTGTTCGCGTTAGGTATTGTGTGGTTCCGCGTGTTAGGTTTTGCAGCGCTTTTTTACGTTATACCAGACGATGTTCCACTTCCTTACCCAGGGTTGTTGGGATCCAGATACTTTTTTTAAACAAAATCCAAGATTAATTACGAGATAGAATGTTTTGAGTGTGGAAATAATCTATGACCTTTTGAAAAACCAGACGAACGCGTTGAGGAAATCGAAATTCCCGCACGTTCGGATACTTCCTTCTATGTAAAGGTGATGGATAGCACGACAAAAGAGGGATATATTGCCCCTTTCAAAATCCGTGAAGGTGTCTATGCCGGCGACTGACTGGTGACAACCGTCAACAGGAAGGCTCATTTGAAGGTTTATAATACCACTAATAACGCCGTAAAATTAATCGTGCGGGTCATAAGACTGCAGGCTTCCGATCCGGTCGAAACCTTGTCAGCAGACGAGATCGAATCATGTTCTTCGAAAATTTCAAGTCCTTTCAATTATTCTATTCACAGCGTAGATTGGATGACGACTACGTTGTTTCAGGGGCCTTCCGCGGCCCATAAAAAACTCTCGACAGATCGAGTCGAGACGAATCCTTTCAATTCTTCTATTCCGAGCGTAGATTGCATGACGACTACCTTGTTTCAGGGTCCTTCCGCGGCCCATAAAAAACCCTCGAAAAACCTAGTCGAGATAAAACTTTGCCATCGCTATAACGAAAGCGATGACCAAGGAAAAACAAAACAAACCTCCAGTAGTGAGGAAAAATCCAAACCAAAAACATATAAAAAACGAAACAAGAGGTCAAATAAAAAGGAAAATAAAATTGTCGAATCAAACAAAGGTAAAAACGTAAATTCAATCTCCACTTATCAGACAACATTGGATAGAATGAAAGATAACTCGGAGCGTTCCCAAGAAATAAAATCTCTCCTACGTTTAGAGCACCTCACGCAAGACGAATTAGAACACGTCGAAAAAATCATCGAAAAATATTCAGACAGGATCCACATAAAGGGTGAGCCTCTCGAAGCAACACATGTTCTTCGACATAAGATCCCCACGGTCGACGACCTACCGATCAACACGAAACAGTATAGGTTTCCCCAGGCGCTCAAAGGCGAAGTCCAGCGACGTGGACGAGCTATTAGGGATGAGGGTAATAGACCACTCGAAGTCTCCAAACAACAACCCTGTTTGGATAGTACCGAAAAAACCGGACTCCAGCGGAAACAAACGCTAGCGAATGGTAATCGATTTCCGCGCATTAAATGAAAAAACTATTGGCGATTCTTATCCATTGCCAAATATCACAGACACCTCGAGCAACTAGGGAACGCAAATTATTTCTCGGTATTCGATCTCGCTTCCGGGTTCTATCGAATCGAAATGAGCCCCGAAGACAAACCAACAACCGCGTTTTCGACCCCACACGGTCATTACGAATTCGCGAGAAGGCCTTTTGGGCTTAAAAATGCCCCGGCAACATTCCAGCGCTTAATGCACATTGTACTCTGCGGACTCCGAGGGGTATTGCTTTTCGTGTATTTGGATGATGTCGTGATATACGCCAAAGATTTGGACGAACACGAGAGGAAAATTCGCGAATTAATGGAACGTCTGCGTAAAGTAAATCTCAAATTGCAACCGGACAAATGCGAATTCCTCAGGCTAGAGGTAAATTACCTCGGCCACATAATCGGAAAGGACGGCCTGAGACCAGATCCTAACAAGGTATTGGCCGTAAAAAAATTTCAAGTGCCCAAAAACGTCAAAAACATACGCCAATTCCTAGGCCGAACCGGTTACTACCGTCGATTTATCAAAGACTTTTTAAAGATTGCAAAACCCTTAGCTCATCTTCTAGAAGATAAGGTCGATTTTGAATGGACAGACGAGACCCAGAAAGCTTTCGATATATTCAAGGGCAAATTGTGTGAAGCCCCAATCCTCTAGTACCCGGATTTTGAAAAACCGTTTATCATAACGACAGATGCTTCGGGCTACGCCTTAGGCGTAGTCCTCTCACAGGGAGAAATATGCAAGGATAAACCCATTGCCTACACATCCTGTGTACTACGAGGCGCAGTTCTTCGTTACGACACGTATGAAAAGGAAGCAATGGCGATTATTCACAGCGTGAAAGCTTTCCGTCCCTACATCTATGGTAGGAAGTTTACTCTCGTCCCCGATCACAAGCCCATGGTTTGGTTTA
The DNA here is from genome assembly GCA_951751655.1 of Ophion costatus. Taxonomy (NCBI): domain Eukaryota; kingdom Metazoa; phylum Arthropoda; class Insecta; order Hymenoptera; family Ichneumonidae; genus Ophion; species Ophion costatus. Next base: position 5,889,550 of record OX632368.1, read on the forward strand.
AGGATGTTGAGTCCCTGTGAAACATGTTAATGTTAATTGTTCAATAAATCGCTTCTAAATCGTCATGAAATTTTTACGAGACCTCCTGAATACTTAATGTACAAACATACCAAATTTTCAGAATTCTATCATTACTTCAACCTCCTTAGGGGTTGAAATAAAAAAATGATAAGAAAATTCTGAAAATTTGGTATGTTTTTGTATGAAGTATTTAAGAGGTCGTGTTAAAATTTCATGACGATTAGGAAGCTCGTTATTAAAAAATTAACATTTTGTTAACAACAATTTTTAAGAGAAATTAAAAAAAAATTATTAATAAACTTCGTTTCGTTTCTGTTGCTTTCAGTATATTGTAGATATTACAAAATTGAGAGTTCAAAAAAAATTTTTATTGCAAAGTTACATCAGTTTCCATAAGACAACATTTAATTTGTGAATGTTTTGTGAAATTTTTACACGACCTCTGAAATAGTTCATACAAAAACGTACCAAATTTTCAGAATTTTCTTATCATTTGCGATTTGGGACTCAACATGCTGAAAACCGCCAAAGACGCAAACACACTCGTTCTAAAATGGCTACTCAAGCTCACCGAGTACGACTACGACGTCGTTTATAAACCTGGAACGTTAAACGCAAATGCTGACGCTTTGTCGCGTAACCCAGTTGAGAAATCGGAAGACATCAAAACCTTTCCCCACTACGATCGGAAACAAAATGAAATGTCGTCCGACGCATAGCGGGAGGCAGTACACGAAATACTCGAAATTTCCGACAGCGACGAAAATCCCACAAGATTTACCACTCAGGTAGAAATCAACCCGCCGCCGCAGTCAAATAAAATAAACGTCATCACTCGCTCCCGAGCGAAGAACGACGAACCTCCCGTCCCAGATGGAGACGATCGGCAAGCGGAAGACACACTTGTCGAGAAAACATCAACAAGGGTCAGCGTACCTGCGCCCAAAGCCACAAATGCACACACTTGGACCCACAACCCTCCGCGTCGAACTCAAAGAGTCATAAACTACGAGGAGAGTAGTAGCGAGGAAACGGAGGCCGAAATAATAAGTCCCGCAGGTGTTAGTCGACCCACTAAGAGCATCAACCCCAAACCAGCTGAGGTCCCCGACCTGCGCAAAGTACCTGCGGCCATTTATTCCGGAAACTCCTCTATTCCTACCTCCGATGATCCAACAGATTCAGACTCCAGGTCGATTGACTCAAATCTTTCTGACGAAAATCCTCCAGTCGAAGAAAATAGAAGGTCAGAATAAAAAATCGCTCATTCCGTCAGTACGAAGGAACAGTTCCAAATTCGAAACGACATTCTAGTCTATTTCATAGACTCAACAGGGACACCTTGTGCCCCTGGAGGACAAAAACTATTAGAATCGAATAAGCTTCCCATTTGGAAGGATTTGTCGTTAGGCCGAGCCTACAGCAAAAAGGTTGGAAAAAAATATCACATCGCTTTGGTCATTAAGGGGTTACCCCCACTTGCGATTTTGAAAAGATCGATTTTTTTTATTGCATTTTTTTGAACTATAAGTATCTGAGAATATGTCCTGAAAATTTCAAGTCGATCCGAACAAAATTTACTGAGATATCAGCGTTGAAAGAGAAGAATCCGTTGTGTAAACGACCGGCTAATTGAAACTTTGAACGCGTTTTTCTCAAAATGGCATTTCTGAAGTCGGTGACCAAGATTATTCGAACACTAATGAACCGATCTTCTTGAAATTTTGCAGGCTTATTTAATACATAAAAATGTTGTCTTTAATCGTTCGGTTTTTTTTTTCGAAAAAAATGGACGTTTTATAGCCAAAAAACGGCCGTTTTTTCTCGTTTAAATCGAACCATCAACTTTGACGGTCCGCCATTTTGTGAAAAAAGAATACTTTTTAAAATCCTTCGATTAAATACTAGTTTATACTTATATTTGACTAAATCCATCCGTATTTTTTTTCAGATGATCCACTTCGCCGCAATGTTGGTCACCGCAAACCGTGTATAGAAAAACATTATTTCATTGACGGCCATTTGCCACTAAACAATGTAATATTTTTCAATAAAAAAATTACTGAAAGTTCTTCAAAATGTGTTCTTGAAGGTGGTACAGGGTGCGCCAGAGAAACTTACTTATTTGAAAAAATTCCCGCGCGGTCAGTTGGGCGGGTAGAGGGGCGAGAGGGGGCGCATCTGGAGGGGGAAGTTCCCAAGTTTGTTTCTCCCTCCAGTCAGTTGCCATCATGCTCTGGTCTAGAGAGCAGCGGGCCTTCGCAGTCGAGAGCTTCTTTTCTAACGGTCGCTCACTTGTTGCTACGTAACGTGCCTTCCGCGCTCGCTTTGAAATTCCTCCTCACAGACTCGTTCCTGGCCGTAATTCGATTCTGTCGTGGGTTAACTCATTTCGGGAGTGTGGAAGTGTCGCTAAACCCAGAAATGGACTTCAACGGACCATCAGAACTCCGGAAAATGTCGAAAGAGTGAGGCAGTCAGTTGTGCGTTCTCCCCGGCGTTCGGCTCGCAAACACGCAGCTGCTATGGGAATTTCTGACACCACTGTTCGACGAATTCTCCATGAAGACCTTCAATTTCATCCCTATAAATTGGCTGTTGTGCAAGAATTAACTGAACGCGATTTTGTTGCCCGTCAAAATGCATGTGAAATGCTGGTTGACAACCTGCCTGAAGACGCGGTCGTTTTTTTCAGTGACGAGGCTCACTTCCACATTTCCGGCTGCGTCAACAAGCAAAACATGCGTTATTGGTGTGGTGTAAATCTACGTGAACTTCACCAGAAGCCACTTAATTGTGAGCGAGTTACTGTCTCGTGTGCGATGACGGTAATGGGAATAATTCGTCCTTATTTTTTTGAAGAAAACGAACGCGCAGTTACCGTGAATGGAGCTCGTTACAGGAACATGATCGAGGAATTTTTTCTTCCAAGACTCGAAGAAATGAACGTTAGGAACGTGTGGTTTCAGCAAGATGGAGCCACAGCACACACAGCACGAGACTCAATGAATTTGTTGCGACATTTCCCCGACCGCCTCATCTCTCTCAGAGGCGATCTCCAATGGCCGGCACGCTCTCCAGATTTGACTCGATGCGATTTCTTTTTATGGGGTTATTTGAAATCTCTGGTTTATGTCGATCGACCACGGACCATAGCACACCTCAAGAACAACATTCGCGACGCCATTGCCAACATACCGATTGATATGCTGCAAAGAGTGGATACGAATTTCAAAAATCGACTTCATCAGTGTATGCGCAATGGGGGTCGCCATTTATCCGATGTCATTTTCAAGACTACATGAAAAAAAATTGGGATATTGTATTCTCAAATAAAAAAAAATTTTAAACAATAATTGAAGTACTTTTGTTTTTATTGACCTTTCAAATAAGTAAGTTTCTCTGGCGCACGCTGTATATTGATCGATTAAAAAAGTTTTGTAGTTTTCTTTAACGAAATTGATGAAAAAGGGCCTTTTTTTTTGCGCTACAAGCGGGGGTAACGCCTTAAGGGAGAGCAGTCTGCATCGCTCGCTTTAATATCCGAAATAATTGATCAGAGCATGAAAGAATTAAAGTCGATTTGCGAAACACTCAACCTTCACTCGATCAGCCTTTGCCATTGCCAACACGTCGAGCACCTAATATGGACTATATCTGGGAAGATTTAAAATCGGATGTTCAAAGACAGGTGCAGCAATGCTTGGAATGTCAGCTAAAGAAGTTGGTCAGAGTCAAGACAAAACAGCCGATGATAATAACAGACACCCCAGATACAGTTTTTGAGAAAATTTCATTGGATATAGTAGGTCCAATGCAACGGACGTCAAGCAAAAAAGAAAATATATCCTCACAATCCAAGACCATCTGTTAAAATATTGCATTGCAATTCCACTCCCAAACGCACTAGCGACGACAATCGCCGACGCATTCATATGGGTCTTCGGCGCATCAAAAGCACTCCTGACGGACCAAGGGAGTAACTTCCTCAACGGTCTCATGTGGAGAGTAGCAAAAAGATTCCGAATTAAGCGATGTCGCACGACCGCATTTCATCCCCAATCGAATGGATCGCTTGAGAGATCTCACCACACTCTAGCCGAATTCCTTAAGCGATACACGGATAAAGATGACGAGTGGGACCAATGGCTCGAATTAGCTATACTCTCTTACAATACAAGTGTCCACGAAAGCACCAAATACACACCCTTCCAGGTAGTTTTCGGTAAATTAGCAAGAATCCCATCAAGCGAACTGCTTAGGGAATTAGACCAGTTACCTACATATCGTGGATATTTGATCGAATTGGCGCTTCGTATTCAGACCCGTATGGTACCTGGGACAATGTTGTAGTCCAAGGAACCGTAAAAATATCGCTAAGAAGCTACACCGCACAAAGCACATTTGAGTCAAATCAAATTCATTTACGCTCAGGCACCGTATGTGCCTTAACCTCATCTTCGTCGTTGACCCCGACGGGGGACACACTTTTTGGGACTCGAGACCCCGAGAAAATTGCGGATTTAACAAATACGGTATCCTTTACGAAGGAGTTTCTGTAAAAATGAACGAAATCGAGTCCGAAACCCAAACCACCGTATATTTGGTGACGTCTGAAGACATTCCGCTTGCCCTAGCTGTTAAGGAGACCGATCAAATTTGCGGATATAACATCCTAAGCACGGAACATCCAAAACTATTTATCTTTGAGGCCACTCGTAGCGTCTCTCACAATTCGAGGGCGTTTTCCTGTTGCAAACCTGGATATTTTCGCCTATGTTAACTCGAAATTTATCTATGTCGAACGGCACATACGCCAATAACTGAAGTCAATGCAACAAAGTCAATGCAAAGTCAATGCAACAAAGAACGTCAAATGCTGAAAAATAGTTTATCGTTAGCCACTCAGGCGCCAAACGAATTTGCGTACAATCTAATGAAGGGACCCGGCCATATGGCCGTCCTCGCTGGCGAGGTAGTACATATCATTAAGTGCATTCCAATAGAGGTGAACTTAATAAGGTTAAAAAAATGCTATCACCAGTTACCTGTTACTCGTGGGAACGAAACTTATTTCCGAACTCCCAGAACTCACATATCGATGAAGAAGGGGACCCAAACCACGTGCAACCCCCTTCCACCTCCATATTACCACTTCGGGGACACATGGTACAAGTTCATGCCCATACCGGTGGAAGCTGTACCCCCGACGAGTATGCAGCCCATAACAAAACCCACGTGGAAATATACCAACCTATCTTCGCTGGCATCAAGTGGTATCTATACGGAAGAAGACATCGAAAACCTTAGGGAACGCATAATGTTCCCGGTGGAAAAACCCGCCGTCCTGAACTACCTGGCACG